>JABUQX010136302.1:12500-15000 GCA_015478945.1 Trachelipus rathkii | reverse complement strand
GTTTGAAAGCGAAGGTAACGTGCACATGATGTATTTCCCTTCGAAGAGAGAGTGGCATCACATCAGGATCAAACTTCAAGGAGCACCCGAGGTGACGATCGAAAGGCTCCGGCGGAGATACGGATCTCCTCGTTTTGGATGGGATCTAACAGGTGTATTAGGGTTGAGGAGGCCTGGCCATATACTACACAGCCATAGTACAACTTTGATCGAAACGAAAAAAGTAATTGCGATCTGCATCCGAAGATTTTCAGGCGAGGTGACGTAATAGGTCAAGCACGCGATGACAGGTCGTTTTCGGAGGTTTAATGTGGGTGCGTATGTTGGTGTCACTGAATCAGTTTAGAAATTTCACTTTTTAAATAGAAATGGGTGAAGAATATATATATATATATATTATTATATAAATATATATATATATTATATATATATATATATATATATATATATATATATATATATATAAATATATATATATTATATATATATTATATATATATATATATATAATATTATATATATATATCATATATTATATAGGTCAGCATCGCGAAGAGTTCAGGCATGTAACTAGAAAACTATAACAGCTACACGAAAATAAATATCATTTATTAATCAGGAGACATTTTTTACCGCGGAAATAAAAAAAAATAAAAAATACTATTTTTAGTAAAAATAAATTGTTTAAAAATGTTGAAAAAAATTAGTTTTTTGAGAATTCGAAGATGTTCCCTTATCCGACGGACCAAACCAAGGTGCCAAATGTTGAATTTTTTTTTAACTAACGAATACCCGCAACCTAGACCGATGAATAGAGTCGGTTTCTCGGCCTACTGGGGACGACGTGGGACGTCTCCCCTCTGTCCCCCATCGGCTTCGAACCCCTAAAAAGGATATAAAAGAAAATAAGTATTTTCCCAAGCGGGTAAAAAAATGGTAGTTGGAACTTTTGCTCTCAGACTAATGCAGGTTTCAAGGTCAATCAGAGCGTGCACTATTTCAGGTCTAAAATACTAATATTAAGGAGTTATTAATTAAATATTAGAATAAAATAATTTTTTTTTTAAGTTTCTTCGATGAAATTACTGCTGAAATCAAAAATTGATATTTATTTTCTTTGTAGGATGTATAGTTTTCTAGTTACAGCTGATCTTCGGGATGCTGGCCATATATATATATATAAATATGCAAGATAAGATAAATATAACAATACATATACATATATATATATATATATTAATTATATATATATTAATATATATATTATTATATATATATAATATATATATATATATATTATATTTATATATATAAAGTCTAAGATATTATGCTATTAATAAGCAGTATATATACTAATCGTCAAAATTAATTAGCCACTGGCTCAAATGACTTAACAGGTTAGAGAATGACAGAAGATGTGTAATGTGAAATAACAGGCATCAGGGACAGCAGTATACAGAGCTGTAATAATGTTGGTGTATAGGGTTCCGCCATCGTATATTAAGATAAATGGCAAACCACGTACTCCGCTTTAGCGATTGGGAGAAGGTTTAGGCGGGGTTATGTGAGTCGTGATCATTCAGGGTGTGAATTATCCTACAACCATGGAAGGATTGCTCGTCGACTAACACGTGATGAGTGTGTACAGGTTACCACCCTCCGTGCCGAGGGGTACGGGTACCGTGAACTTGGTCGACGGTTTGGTGTAACGCACACAACCATTGACGGTCGTGCTACGGAACACGACACCAGGAGCAGCAAGAGCGGTGGGGCAGGGCAGGCAAGTTGTCACGACTGGCGTATGAACCGTTTTTGCTTATTACGGTGTAAGAGCGACATACAACAGCAAGGACCTTCAATTAAGCTGCAGGGAATTACACGGTTACTCGTTGATTATAATAGAATTACTCGACGCCTCGCGGACATAATTTCATGCTACTGAGGCTACCATAGGACACGACACACCAGATAGCTATCAACGGTTGCGACTAACTCTGGCGAAATACTATTTGGACCGTATTTAGCGAATGATCGGTACGGATGAGTTCAGAGTCGTCTCTACGCCTGCGATCGGCGATCAGAGTCTGCGGACAACCTAATGTGAGTACGCGCACTATGTGGAGATATTGTCATTTGGAGGGGATCTTCATTGTCTGGGGGGTAATCTTTAACGGGTCGTACAAAGTTGCACGTCCTAGAGTACTCTAACCGCCACACGGTGCATCGCAGACAACCTAGCCCGTATGTGGTGCCATATGCCACCTACTTCGGTGACGGATTCGCCAATGCATGACAACGCAAGGCCACACAAGGCCAGATGTGTTACCGAATATCTAACGACCGTCTAAATCAGGACATTGGATTGGCCAGCATTACAGTCCAGATTTTAACCTAGGTTGAATGTGTGGAACATGTGAAACGCGGTTGCGACAACTGCAACCACCGCCAGGAACCCTCCAGGTGCTGTGGCAGATGGTGTTCCGTGGAGGTCATTCGGAAA
>JABUQX010136302.1:0-2500 GCA_015478945.1 Trachelipus rathkii | reverse complement strand
GGATTGTATTGTTACTTATTGGTTTTACTAATTTAGTTAGTAAATGGAATTTAGGTGGCCAGATAATATTGTAAAATAAATAATCTTACCTGATTCAATTATGTATCAATAACTAATTGTTTAGCAAAATTGTCAGTTCAAACAAATACAACAGTTTAACGTGTCAGAATTTACCAATTTAAACATACCAGATATAATTAAAACAATTCTCACAATATTTTCACAAGAAAATTAAAGCAACGTATAAAAAAATATACAATTCAATATTACCAATTTTGGTTATTAAATAATAACAATTAAATTCAAGTTTCCATAAAAAAAATAATACCAATTAATGGTTTTACCAATTTTTGAGACATCATATGATGACAATTAAAATTATTAAATATTAAAAATATTTTAAAACTAGTATCAATTTTATTACTAATTTTTTATAAAAAAGTTTTGCAATTCTTTTTTATTGTATTACAAATATTTAAAAGTTACAATTTTATACCAATTAATATTATTACCAAATTTAAAAAGTATCTCATAAAATTAATAAATGTTGCTACCAATTCCCATCATATCAAAGTACTATCAATTTGAAAACGTTCCCAATTATTATTGCCCCTATCCAAATAATTCCCAATGGTTCCAGTTTCTGTTTTACTAAAATTTTGGTATTTTCCAATTTAAAAATTTCAGTTTTGTCAATACATAAATAACTCCTCACAAAACCAAAATATATTATTGTCTTTTACTAACAAAAGCATTAACAGTCAAATCTCTGTTTTGAAAGCATGCCAATTAATACCATGGTAAACGGTACCCAATTTCTACCCTTTTATATAAGATATTCTAATACCACTAGAATATCAAATAAAATACCGGGATAAGATTATGGCTCTCTTTATAAGCAAAACCAAAAGTGTAAATTTTATGTATATGAAAACCATACTCAATTAATAACCACAATAATATAACTTAATCTGAAATTGTACCATATTATAATTACACATTTATCAAATACAGAATAAAATAGAGCAGAAAAAATATTTCCCAACACATCCTATACCAATGAGCTTAAAATAATAACTAAAAATATAAAACAAGCACCATTCATTACAAAATTATTATAAAAAATAATGTATTATCTAAAAGAGATTAATTCATTTGTAATTAAATCAAAGTGAAATAATATTTTATAAACAAGGACAAACGTTTTAAAGTTTATGAAAAAAATGATAATGAAATATAACTGTACCTAAATGTGGAGGTGTTCAATTTATTTAGAAATTTCTTCCATTTATAGCTAACATTTTTGCTTCTGCGGACGACACGCATATACAATATGTTTTTAAATTTCCTATTTACATCTTGTTTAGACGTAATCTGTAAGCGTTAGAGTATTTAATACCCTTATACTCTTATTGGTTAATATACTCCACATTTATAATATATAATATAATATATATATTAATATTATATATATATAATAATTATATATATATATATATAATATATATACTATATATATTTATTAATATATTAATATATGTATAAATTATATATATATCATTTATATTATAATAATATATTAATTAAATTAATAAGTATATATATATAATATATATATATTATATATATATATATATATATTATAATATATATAATAATAAATATATTAATTATATTATAATTATAATAATTCATATATTATATTTATAATATATTATTTAATAATATATTAATATATAATATATATAATAGTATATATATGAATATATATATAATATATATATATATATATATAATATATATATTATATATATATATATATATTATCATAATATATTAATATATAATATTCCTCTATCCCTTGCGCAATATTCGTATATTTTAACTATAGATATTCAATATACATGGTATTCGATACAGTCTTCTCTGATACCTCTTAATAGACAAATTCTAAATACAAATTTTACCACCAAATGGTTAAAATAAGTACAATATATAGGAAAAACTTTAATATACTTATACTTTTTTGGTCAACGGTCAGTCATCCTGGGTACCAATCTCCAAAACATACAAATAGGATACAGAGATCCTCAGGGAACACTTCTTGTCACCCCCCTTTTTACAATCTCTTTTATGATTATATATTAATATATTAAGAATTATTAATATTATATATATAAATATTATGATATGATATATATATATATATATATATATATTATATTAAAATATTATGATATATGAATTATAACAAAGCTAGGATAGTTAACTTTATCAATATTTACATATATATTATGTACCTATAAAATAGGATCATATAACTGATTGAAGATGATTAGCTGACATGATAAGTTATCAATCTTAATTTTCTACTTTCATATATTTGAGCAAATTATTAGTTATTTAAATATAATTAATACTATATAAATGAATTCTATCCTCTTTTTTTTTTTAAAATGTTTCAAACTCCCTTTTCTTTAGTTACCCCTCTTAATTATAT
>JABUQX010136301.1:0-12500 GCA_015478945.1 Trachelipus rathkii | reverse complement strand
TTGATAAATATATATAAAGATTGATTTTCAATTATAATACTCAAAGGGGGAATGTTACAAATGATATTTTTTACAAGAATCGTTTCGTGACGACTCTTGAAAAAATCAAAATTTCACGTTATGAAAATTTGACAAAGTTTTTATTTTTGATTTTTATTTATTATTTTAATTTTTTATTTTCTGTTCTTTATAATACGTATATATAATAAGATCCTTTTTTCTTTTATGAAAAATTTTTTTTTGTAAATTTAAAAGGAAAGTTCCCTTTGATATATTGAACAATCTTTATTGTCAATCACAATTTTTTTGTTGACAAAATTTCGAGTAACTAGAAAAGTTTCGACTGACAATTATATACATTACATTTTAAATTTTAATATTATTAAAAAATGATTTTTTATTTTTTAATGACGATGCAATAATATTATACTTACTAACTTTAATTTTTATGGACTATATTTTAAAGGACAATTTTTAGTTTTTAAATTTTGATATTTTTCTACATTTTATTTTCCTATTTTCGATTTAGCATTTTTGCTTATTTTTATTTTTAACTTTATTTTTTCCGACTTGACGTTTTACTTTTTTGGTTTAAATTCGCATATTCTATAAATAAGATTTTTCCGACTTGGCGTTTTACTTTTTTGATTTAAATTCGCAAATTCTATAAATAAGATTTTTTCCGAGTTGACGTTTTACTTTTTTTGTTTAAATTCGCAAATTCTATAAATAAAGTTTTACATTCAAAGTGTACGTGTTTAATGTTTGGTATGTGTAAAAAAATAAAAAAAAACACTGGTCAACAAATTTTGGGAAATTTTTCGTAACTGAAATAAAATTAGGTGAATCTATACGTATTTTTCATGCAGATTCCGAAAATGATTTTAGAATTCTTGTATCACATATAGTTTTTGAGTTACAAGCTTCCAAAGTTAAGGTATAATACCTCCAAATATGCTTATGTTGTAACAAAGATATATTATTATTATTAAACTTGACTATAAAATTAATTAATTTTATAGTCAAATTTACAGTTATGATGTCACGAGTAATGAAGCATGTATGTATAATGCATTACCACATAAAAATGATATATATTTACCTTAATTTTCCTTAATTTGTGCCACATTGAACTTTCGATAACTACTTTTTTCTTTTATGTTCTGAAGTGTCTTCTCTTTTCAGAAACCAGCAGTAATCACTCATCATTGCTTCATCCCATCTGCCCTGATAACGTTTCTCCATTTGCTGTATATTTTGGTGGAATCTTTCACCTTGTTCATCGCTTACTGCCCCGAGATTTGGTGGAAAGAATGTCTTTTTAGTGACATTCTGCAGCCTAAGTTCTTGTAATTAACTAGCAACCTCTCTACTATACGATCGCTATTTTCAACTCGTTTGTTTCCAAGGAAGCCTGTAATAACGTCTTTGAAGGAATTCCATGCAGATAGTTCATCATGGTTTAATTTCTTGTCAAAAGCGGGGTCACGTTGTAGTTGTCGAATCTGCGGTCCGACGAAAACGCCCTCTTTCAATTTAGCGTTACTTAAGCCACGAAAAACGTCACATAAATATTTAAATCCATCTCCTTCCTTATCCATGGCCTTCACAAAATTCTTCATCAATCCAAGTTTAATATGTAATGGTGGTAAAATAACTCGCTTAGGATCTACAAGGGGCTTATACTTAACATTCTCTTTGCCCGGGGTAAATGTATCTCTTTCTCTCCATGTTTTTCGTACGTAATGTTGCTTAGTATCCCGGCTGTCCCATAAACACAAAAAACAACAGTGTTTGGTGAATCCTCCCTGTAGACCAAGAAGGAGTCCAACAACTTTCAGATCACAACAGATAAGCCATGTGTGGTCATAATATTTAATAGCCTTCAATATTTCGGACATACTTTCATAGGTTTCCTTCATTCCAACAGCATGCGCAACCGGAATTGAGGGAAACTTGTTTGAGTTATGCAATAAGACGGCTTTTAGGCTAGTTTTTGAAGCGTCTATGAATAAGCGCCATTCACCATCTAAATACGGAATACCAAGCTCACGCATAAGTCCATTAACATCGGAACATGAACATATTAAGTTACTCTTTGTAAAATATTTCTCTAAATTCCTGTTTCTATTTCTATATATATATATATATATATATATATATATATATATATAATATATATATATATATATATATATATATATATATATATATATATATATATATATATATATATATATATATATATATATATATTAATATTAATAACCTTTTGATCTAACAAATTCCACTCCTGCAGGCGTGAACCTAAGATTTCAGCTTGCTGTTTTGACAAATACAGGTCTCGTACTAAATCATTTAGTTCCGGTTGCGTAATCATGTGTGGTGTTGCATTTGATTCGTCTGGGATATATGGCATATCTGCAGCACCCGATGCTCCAGCATTAGAGTCAAACAAATCTTCATCTGAGTCAGGAACCTCTTTCCAAGAAGCTGGTGCTATAGGAATCGGTAGGTTCTCATCATTATGGGGGACTGGTCTCCTGGCTGAGTTAATTGTCGGATAGGCAATGTTTGCTTTAGTTTTTGAATTGAAGCCACATACATTTGTTAAGCAAAAGTAGCAATCCTGTATATGATTCCTTTGCTCCATCCAATACATCGGCACTCCAAAGGGCAAATGCGCTTTTTCACCTTTTAACCACTGGGTTAATTTAACATAACATCTAATGCATGTTATGTGTGGGGCCCATGGCTTATCCTGGTCACCCAACGCACACTTAAAATAATGTTTATAAGCCGTTTTAAACAATTATGATTGTTTTATATATATATATATATATATATATATATATATATATATATATATATATATATATATATATATATATATATATATATATATATATATATATATATATTTTTATATATATATATATATATATATATATATATATATATATATATATATATATATATATATATATATATATATATATATATATATATATATATATATATATATATATATATATATATATATATATATATATATATATATATATATATATATATATATATATTAAAAAAAAAAAAAAAACACACACAACCTTTACACAAAAAAACAACTCTGTAACTGCGAGCATACTACAAAATTCTCAGCAAGAACATTATATATTTTCAAGATTTTTTGTGTTCAAGCATGACTTAGTAATGACTTATAACAGACAATTGTGAGGTGATACGTCATTTTCGACTACATCATCGCATTCAGGGCAACTATACCTACATAGAACACCTATTCCCGTTTTAGTTCCAAAATCATTGTTGACCAGTGAAATTAGTTTACATGGCGTTGTTTTTCTATGAATGTTGACAATATTAAATTTTCATTTCTTCACCGAAAAAAGAGGAGAAAGAAATGAAAGATACAAAAACTGGTAGATTCTCCAATCTTACACATTAAAACTGGACTCCTAATTTTAAGTCGAAGCAAAAAAAAAGCGATCATGAAAGATGTCCAGCTCGAATTTTACAAGTTTTACGATAGAAGCAAACTTGCAACAATCGTGGGCTAGACGGATTAGTTCAGGATCTTACGGACTAATCTATAAAAAATACCACAACATTATATAAAAACTCGTGGGTCCACGATCAGATTCAAATTGCTCTAACTGGAGCAATCAAAAAAGAAGAGACTGAGTTAATATATAATGTTAAGATATTTATCAAAAATTGAATAAAAACGAATAAAAAAAACTGAAGCCCTTTTTCTATACACCTGAAAGGAAAGAAGGGTTGACCAAATGGTCGTTAGTGGGAATTCCTATCGGTTTGTCCACAAGGCTTGACATAATTAATTGCCTACATAGAATTTTCCTAAGAACACTTCTAGAGAAGGAAGATTTTTCATATTTTGCCTCTCAGAGAACTATAAATTCGTATAAACAAAATCTCTCTGATTCTACCGGAAATTGACAATGCCACTTCCTTAAGAGTGGGGATGTCCTAAAAGGAGGTGGTTTGAAATCCGTCTTATGGATAGATTTCGTCAAAATTTAATGTTACTCTATTACTGCATTTTTAAGTGAATCTTGTAGAACTCTTTACGATGGAACTCGGAAAAAGCAAACTAAATGGGACAGAGTTCTTGTTGATCAAGCAGCAAACTAATAATAAGTGAGTCGTCGATCGCAATCGCTTCTTTTATACTGAACAGAAAAAATGCCGAAGCGGTTGGCAACTAATAATTTCTCAAAAAAATTTAATTTAATTACTAATGCTAAAATGATAATTTTAATATTAAAAGATAGCAAATTTAAAACTATACATTACATAAATTATTTATTGAATGAATCAATATGGATTTGTTGTAAAAAATTACCAAAGGTTTCAATGGCAGCCTTTAGCAACTCAGATCTTGTCATTAACGCGTAATTTTTATTCAGATAGGGAATTATATAATAAATGTAACTTTTTAATTAAAGATAATTATCAATTTAAACAACAATCAACATATTCAGTATTTTCTTCTGATTATTTTGATATTAAAATTGAGTTTCTAGGACAACCATGAACCATAGTATGTTGAAGTTTTAAAATAGAAAAAACAAGGGTCAAATGACCCAAAATTCTTGCCTTTCGATTCAAAGAGGTCAACGATATTTATACAATTGGAAGATGGACATGTTAAGATCAATTTGACATATGAACCAAGTCCGACACTCTTGAAGAACCGGGTTAACTAGGAGGGGGGTAAAAACTTTCAAAGGTGAAAATTTCCAAAATTTAAAAGCCTATTTTAACAAGTGGTTTAATATGTTTGTAATTATGAAACTATAACTTTGATCAATGTCAAAATTTAATAAAATATAGCCCCATATTCTTAGTATAACTAAGGAAAATTTAAGACTTCAAAACTTTGTTAAAAGAAAGATAAACGTAAGCCGGTTAAATTATACCAGTTTTTCTTTATCAATTTTGGAGGCATAAAGGTTTTGCGAATATATATATACACTTATATATATATATTGGTTACGGCGGCGGTTGTTGCCATGCTGGGTCACGCATATGTTAGTACATATATAGCAGTGGTTACAGCGATAGTTACAAGGCTGCTATAGCATATACTACGTTATATTAAGGTTAAGGCTACAGAGGAGAGGCGCGGCGCTGGTTGGGTTATTGGCATATAGCAGCAGCAAGGGCGGCTATGAGCAGTTGGCTGGTTGGCTGGCTGTTGTTATAATATTGTTACATATATATATGATATATACATATATATATTTGGCTACAAGCGGTTATTGCGTTATTATACAGCTATTATTATTATTGCTACATATACATATATATGGAGCAGGAATTATATATTATATAAGGTTATATATTATAGCTTATATATATATATATATATATATATATATATATATATATATATATATAAAAGATATATATATATAGTATATGTTAAATAGTATATATAGGCAGTATATATATATATATTATATATATATATATAATTTTTGGTTAACTTATTAGTATAATAGTAGTTCGGGACATGTAATAAAAAAAAAAATGGGAAAAATTTGGACTAGAATTGAAAGGGGGTCCCATTCTAGAACTCATTTTTTAGGTTACAAAAAGAAACCACTAGAGTCAAACTTGAGAGACTCTTTCGGTTTTTTATTGCACAAATAATGTTAAATTTCAAGGGCGTAGCCCACTATAAAAGGTACTTGCTTTGGCGAGTTTAGAATACGGTATTGTATTTTGAGAATTTTTTGGTTTAAAATGATACCGACTCACAGAGCAAGTTTATTTGATAAATTTTATTTTTATAGTGAAAACAGCTAGGCACTAAGATACAATAGTAAGAAATTGATGGTCAGTGCAATGCACGACTTCCTCAACCACAATTTCAGACCAACCACTCGCGAATACAATCATTTGCACCCTTTATAAATACTGGCTACAAAGGTAGATGGGAGTAATATAAAAAAAAAAAAAAATTCTTTACGAAATTAGTCACACCCAAAGGAAACCACAACAGAAAATATAGTTTGTTTTCGTAAATTTACTGTGAAAATAAAGAAATAAGTATACTTTTTATTCTCCAGTGAGCTATGTCTGAAGGATAGGAAATTTGAGTGGGTCTGTAATGGGTCATGCTTAACATATGTAATATAACTTAACTCTCACGTCTTGTATACTCTAGTTTCAAAAAATCACCACTAACAGAAAGCAATGACACTGAGTTTTCAATTAAAAAGGGGTTTGGTTTTCCTTTTTTCTTTTCCTAATGAAAAAAGGTGGGTTAATTAACCCGAACCATCAACAGCAAAATAGTCAAGGGAACTTGTAAGAGTACCACTCCTACGGAAACTCTTCCCCTAAAGAAATTTCCATCCCAGGACAACTGTTTCTCGAAGAATATTTTAAATTTTTTATAAAGTCATCACCTTTAGCTCTGAGAGTAAATGTATTTTGAAACGAATATACAAGGCACTCGAAATTACATTACACAGCCAGCACATCCCGGCACCTGCACCCTGAAGTAAGAAAACTCCTAATGCCGTACAAAATGAGCTTAACTACTTTTGAAGAATCATGGGGACACTAGTGAGAGGAATACACAGTTTACGTTTGAATTAAAGTATAAGTAAGAAATTTTAAAAGATTATTTTTTTTGTTCAATAGTAAGAGAAATTATATGATAAGTTTTTAATGTTGTCTGACAATAAGGTTGACGTCGAAGCTTATTTCAAACGAATATAGCTTTAACCGACGTTTAGTCAGGATATTGCCTGACAATGGCTCCTTTGAGAAAGAAATGTAATGACGTAGGTGACTCATCTTACGTGAAGAATCATAAATATTAAAAAGTAATTAAAGGGGGGGTACAAATGAACGATTACACGAGTAAGTTTGCTCTTCATTGCGCAAAGAAAACCGAAAGTACAAAGACATCTGTATAAGGAAATGCTATACACGCAATTTCCAATAAATATATTTATAAATTTTAATTTTTAAATTTTGAATATATATAAACTTACACCAACCATTGTTAGGAAGCGAAGTTCAAAAGAAATTCCAAATAGAGAATACTATAATACTTCCTTATATGGGAAGAGGAATTTCAAAGTGAGAGTTCTCACAAGTCTCGAAGCAGAGACAATATAAATGTTTAATATTTTTTATAAAATGGGAAATGTTTCACCAACCTCAATTGAGGCAATTTCGAATTGTTATAAATTTTTTAGGAGGGGGGGAGATTCCACTCCAAAAGTCCCCAAGTCTCAATTGAGACAATATGAAAATCAACTGCTTTTTGAAAACAAATATGTAATGGTGCGCATTATTTACAGCCCCCTCGGCACCTACAAGAGGGGGGGGGAGAATAGAAACTTAAACTAATTTTTAAATGAATTGTACAACTGACCATGCTGAAGATCAGTTGTAAAAAGATGTTAAATATTACAACATGTAATTTTATGGTAAATGGAACTAACCACGTTGAAAATTAGAACCAACACAACCAATGAACCATTTTGATTGGACGGCTGACCAAATATAAGATGTTAAATGTTACAACATGTGATTTTATGGTAAATGGAACTAACCACGTTGAAAATTAGAACCAACACAACCAATGAAAAATTTTGATTGGATGGCTGACCATATACCTAACATAACCATATTTGATTGACGCTGACTAAAACATTTGGAATGGACGGCTGACCTTATACCTAAACATTAACCATCTTTGATTGGACGGCTGACAAAACCATTTTGAATGAACAGCTGACCAGTATACCTAAGCATAACCATTTGATGACGGCTGAACCAGAAACCATTTTAGAATGACGGTATCATTATACCTAACATAACCATTTGATTGGACGCGCTTACCAAAAGCCATCTTGAAGGGGACGGACTGACCATATACCCTAACTATTGATATAAACTAAACCTTAAACTAACTTAAAAACTAACTTAATACTAAGGAGCCTCAGAAGACACCCCAGGCGCAAAAAAAAAAAAGAAAGAACTATATACAAGAAATATTTTTTTCAAACATTGTTACAAAATAAGGTCATGTAGACCTAAAAAAGACAGAACTACAATAAGTTAACTGCCTAAGATAACCAAATGACTATGTAGTCAAATGATAAATGAGAGTTGACCATGCTGCAAGTCCATCATTTAACTAATTCTTAATTTTCAATATAAATTTTTTCAACATAATAAATTTTTAATTGACAAATGACTGTTTTGTAAGTCGGATGCCTAGAATTAAGAAGACAAGGTCAACTTAATTTTGAGAGCAAAGAGCAGTATGAAGCTCAAAAGATTTACATTTAAAACAAAATTTTTTATACTGACACTCACTGGTCAGATGTTTGGATGATAAACACTTCCCACACCAATTTTGATTTTTGACAAATTGCTCTCTAAGTTTATAGTATGGAGAAGGTCACAATTTGCAGCATAATGATCTCCCTTACAAAATCTACATTGTTTAAATTTTTTTATACAGTTTTTATTTTGGTGTGGGGTGTTGTTGTTATAAACATTTTGTTTTGGTATAGCTCCTTGTCCCTTCCAGTTGTTATGAGAAGGTGAAGTATACTCTGACCTTTGAGAATTATTATCCTTGCTGGATAAAGTTTGCCCTGAGGCTTCTAAAACTGTAAGAGATTGATTTAACATTTTAAAAAGATGTTCAAGAGTCCAACTTTTACCGACATTTTCCCAAACAACCTTTTCTTTGATTTGAGAGGGCAATTTTTGTGCTAGTAAAACACCCAAGATAGTGGAACAAGAACTGTCATCGACAGTTATACCTTTTGTTTTTAGGGATTCGATACAACATTTTATATTTGCTTTAAAATTCTAGAGGTCAGGGTAATTATACTCCGGATCTTTAAGGTTATTTAGTTTTAATATTAACCACCTTCTCAGCGGCAGTGTCTTTCATAGAGCTTACAAATTTTAAAATCGCCTAGAAAAAGGACCTGCCGCTTGTTTTCATTCATTATAAAAATAGGACATCCGCTTTTTTTCCTTGCTCACTTCCGTCCTTTTTATAAGCCCTCCCGCATTCTAGCGTTTCGGAGTAAACCTTATTTTAGGCTTTCCGCTTGTTACTAATCATGTATTTCGTTTTCTATTAAAAATTTAATATATGCAAGAATATTTGCTTTTTTGCAATGAAAATTTCAACATTGTTGTTGAGTTTTGAATTTCTTTATAATTATAATTTTTACATGTACTAAATATTTACATGATATTCATTATATATTGTAGTTATATGGTATACCTAAATGTGAATTCATTTATAAATATATATTTATATATAAATATAATTTTTATATACTAAAAATATAGATATAGTATATATATATATATAATATATTGGGTGTCACTCACATAAAGTTGTTGAATTTCTTTATAATTATAAATTTTATAACAACTAAAAATTGTGCACGGCATTTTATGGTTGCTTAAAGTTGTTATATTGTCAATTTCTGTTGTTACGAAATTGATTAAAAGTTATGATATATGATATAGTGTAAAGAATGGATGATACAAAGGAACTTCACAAATGATTACGATGAATTAAACTGTTTTTCAACTTTCTTTGAAGAGCACAGTATACATCTTCGTTGGCCACTTTTTTTATTCAGCATTCATCTTCGATGTGCTTAGGAACAGTTTCTACCTGTAGACGGCATGGTTTCTTCTAAGAACCGCAGATCTTCTTGCCGGTGACAATAAACTTTTCATTGCAGTGTTGTTTTCAATATCTCGATCTATTAGTTGTAGTTTAAATTCCAGGAGTGTTTTCGTACTTTAGGGTTTTCCTTAGACAGTGTGAGTCACTCGAACCTCTTTCAACGACGTTCTACAAAAAAAAAAATTTTGAAATATTTTTAGTCATTTTCGTGTCATGAAGCTGCAGATTAATCTGACCATTAAATCTACACCAGCCATATGATCTTTTTTATACTTCATGCATACAGTAGGTTTAAGACATCATTACCACTACAGTCCAGTAACATGCTCCATAAAGCTATCAAATAGAGCAATATGATGCAATGCTTAGCATGTAAGCGTATTATTATTCACCATCAATATTAAGAGCAATGATTATTCGTAGAATTGCTCATATTACAATCCTCATATTATGAGCTTCTATATAAGTACGTGTGAACCCATCCGTTTCTTTAAATCGACAGTGCCAAATAGACATCAGTTGCTATATGAGTCAAAATATTTGCAATCGGGAGATGCATAATTGTCCTCCATATACAATATCCTTTCGAATAGGAGCAGTTCACAAATGACATCTTAAGACTATATACGATACAAGTCGGAAGGACCATGGAATATCACGATGGAATACGGAGTTTCTCCTTTTCTCTATATATTGGAATATTCCACACATATCCAGATTTTAAGCTTCGCCAAAGTATAAAGCTCTCGTATACCAAATCGAGCTCTTTTAACGGAATATATCTCTTCCAATCGTAGTCTCCTTCCCATAGAAAGAAGGGATTCCGTCAATTGATATATTTTGTTCAGGGATATAATTTGTTTTAAATATTACTCACAAAAAGTTCCAGAATTTCCTAAACTTAATACTGTGGATCATTGAGTTTTCTTCAGATTGAAAAATGTAAATTTTTGAGAGATTAAACTACAACTATATCGAGCAATTATTGTTCCAAAAAATAGGAGTATGCAAAAGAGGATTTGTTGAATGGAAAAAATCTATATTAGGTTTCTGTATGATTCCTTAAAGAATAACTAGAGCAATAAATACCCTCATCTCCTCTTCATTTGTAGGCTTCCACAGAAGGTCACGAGTTTTCCTTCTCATTTTTCCTGACCTACGCTTTTCTTCAATTACCTTTTCAGCATATTTGTTTGTCTCTTCAACTATAGTACAAATAATGTCCCCTACAAAGAACGATTCAAAAATCCTTATAGGACTTTTTGGTTCTTCTAATTGAATTTTGACACCAGAATTAGAAGTAAAAGGATAAGGACTCTTATGTCCACCAGAACAGAATCAGACCACTGGAAATCAACTTCGCCATCTTCGCTATCAGATATCAATGGTAAAGAATCATTATCATTATCAAAGTTGTCATCAACACTAGAATTACTTTCACTATCCGAGTTTTCAGATTCATCACACTCAATATCACTAAGAAATTCATCATCAAGATCTAACTCACGAATGGCTTTGATAATGCCCTCTCAGTAAGCCTATTATTATTTGAAATTATTTTACAAAATACATATAATAAAGCCTAAAAATAATAAAGAGATTTTACAATATATTATATATATATTATATTATATATATACATATATATAGATATAAATATATATTATATAATATAATAATATATATATATATATATACTATAATAATATATATATATATATATATATAAATTATATATACTATATAAATTATATATATATATATATTATATATATATATATATATACTAACTATATATATATAATATATAATATATATATATATATATATACATATATAATATATATATATATATATATATATATATTAATATATTTATTATATATATAATTATTTTAATTTATAAATATATACTTATATATATAATAATATATAGTATATATATATATATATATATATATATATAATAATATATATAATATAATATAAAATATATACATATATATATATATATAATATATATTAATATATATATATATATATATATATATATAATATATATATATATATATTATATAAATATTAACATATTATATATTAATATATATATATATATATGCTAACCAAGAATAGAGTGAGGTATACTAATATATTAGTAATAGACTAATAGTGTATATTAATTATCATATATGTATATGTATATCATTTATATATAAGAAGTACTAGACTACTACTATTATATACGAGTAATACATATAAAATAATCACGGCCCCACGTATAATATATATAATACTTATATATAGTAGTATATATATAGGATATATATCATACTATGTAAAGCCCGAAATATTATATAAACCACATTTTTAGGAGAGAAATGTTCAACCAGCAGGACCAACACTTTATCAGGCACAACACAAGAGGCGACATTGTTTCCACAGCATTGCGCATAATTTAAAGTTGCCAAGCATGGTATTAATCCTCACAAAGAAGTTCCTCATGCTCAATTATGTGGAAAAGAGAACGTGTAAAATTTAACCTTTCGCTACCCTACATAAAAAAGGTGAAGAACGCCCTAAAACTCGGAACAACCGCCTAATTTGCTGAAAAGATTCGGAGAGCCTATTGTTCGACCAACCTGAGAAAAGGGTTAAGGTCTCCTTGACGCTGTGCCTGGATGTTGATGTAAAATCTTCTGAAAGATTACGAATGATTATAATAGTGAGGCTCGATGATCGGCATACACCGAAACTATTTCTCATT
>JABUQX010136300.1:0-41325 GCA_015478945.1 Trachelipus rathkii | reverse complement strand
ATCATCGTAGATTCTTATTCCACTAATCCCATATCCTCAAATCCAACTATTATAATATAAGAAATCCTCTGGAATTACCAATTTAGATCTAATATATCGCAGAATTATTTATACTCATCAGCTAGTGGGATAATAATAATATAAAAAATTTCATATTACTCTATACGATTTAATATATTGATGGGCTAGTCTCATTTACTAGTATACGCATACTATGTTGTATATAGTAGTACCTTATTGTTTGATATATATGTATTACTGTACTTATGTTAGTAAGTAGTTGACTTAACTCACCTCGGACGGATACCGAAGGCTTCTCAATTTAGGGGGACGATGCAGAGGGTTAGACGTGATATTATTTAATACAAATTAATATACTATATACTACCCTATATGACGGAATGCTCTTTATGTGGACATACCAGCTGATACTAGGCATATCTATAGCTTATAATACTCTCACATCCTCACCGCTATATTATATATATCATACTATATATGATTATTATACTATATATGTATATATATTTATAGTACAGTTTATACAGCCGTACAAATGGCTAGTACTAATTATATGCTAAGTTAAATAGCGGTGCATAAGACATACTGGTCAAAACGTATGATCTAGCTGTATAAAAAGCATACATGCATAGTTTACGTTTATACTTACATATACAGACCAAATATTGATAAACGAAAACAACATTAAACTCATATATCCAAAAACTGTTGTTTTTATACTATATATTATATAATAATACTTTATATATTGTACATTATAATTAGTATAGATGGCGTAGGAATGAGTAATGAGATTCTCATTTCGGGGGGCAGGAGGCTCTCTAGTGATATTATACTATATGAATATTAATAATATACCTCTAATATAAAGTATATCGTCCTTGATCAAAAACATATAAGCGTTATAGTAAGTTTTTATCTTACGGCTTCAGACCTTGCCCTAACCCCTTACCATACTATCAACTACGACCGATATGTAATATGTAATATATATATATACTATTATCTATTAATATATATATTAATATATTCATCTCATTGATATATACTTATTTAGCAGTTTAAATCAGCCGTCAATATAATGCTAGATGACATAGCTGAGAAGTTACCAGCGGAGAATACTAGTCATAAGAATCTAATAGCTGTATTTAAAAAAGAGTACAGCCTAGTTCTAAAGTTGACTTCATAAGCATATGAAAAATCATCACCGATGAAAATATTACAAAAAATAATGTAATGTTTTATATAAATTACTTTAATATATAGTTTATTACTTAGACTAATTTAATTTATATTACCTACTTAAGTATTTTATTTATATTTACTATATATATAACTATATATATAATACCTACCGTAAAAAACTCGTATATTTCGTCTCATAGTATCAAAAACTCATATCTATAAGTAGTTTATTATGTATTTTATTTATTTTGCTATAATAGTAACTATAAAGTTAAAATCGGCACAAACATCTAACCGGGGCACTTCTAGAAAACATCGTGTCAAACGATATAAAGGTTATTAAATTTTATAAAATAAGATAAAAATAAATTGATTTATCTCATATACATAAAATTAGTATTATATTAATTAAATAATTTTAAAAATATATAATATATAATATATAGTATATCAATATTTAAATACTTATTTTATTAATTACCAAAATAACCATAATATAATATGATAAAGTGAAGGTACAAGAGTGCCACTCTCACATAATCGTCGATAGATCTATTCTTTCCAAGCGGATCACCTTGAATTTACATATGATATTACAGATAAGCTATTTGATAAAAAGACCAAATATGTAAATAACTAGGTTGATACTATATATCAGATCTCGCTATTAGCACACTAACGTATTACATACTAAAATATATTATTAATCAGTTATGGATAAATAAAGTGAGTTTATTAACTAAATTCGACAAAAAACAGGAAGTTCTCGCTTTATATGATATATGTAACTATTATAGTTATTTTCTCGAATGTAGATATAAATAAATACTTATAGCAAAAACATAACTTGATATAATATTAAGTTAAATTTTATCATTTAATAAATAATTTGTATAAAATTTACTTCAAGAATATAAACTAATAAAGTTCTTTGTGATCAAAGTAGAGCTTTAAAACAAGGATGTGCAGAAACATAGATTATCTATTGGTCTAATGCGTATTTCAAATAATCTATAAAATGGTGAGGAACGTATAGTATCAAATGCAAACTTATCCATATACTGTTGGGATATTTCCCGATCTTCCTATTGCGTAGAGCCAAAGTCGAAATCTTAGATCATCAATTCGCCCCTTACGTCTCCTACATCACCTATTAATTCCGGTGTTGGCAGTATTGATGAATACAGATATTATAAATTATCAGTCTGGTCAGGAAGTACTTCTATTTAAATATTAATTCAGGCTCTTAATTAATTAATACATTATGTTTTTCAGGTTCGATAACCTTCCCTATAAATATTTTTCCCCTAATACTCTTTACCATGTAGTACTTCTCACACTGTTTTTGTTATTTCAATGATTTAGGGAATTGTTTGTGTCTTTGGTGATCTAATCTTATCTTTCTTTATACGCGGCGGCCAATAAGTTAACTTCTTGCACTTGAGCCCTTGTCAACTCATATGTATTTGCACTGACTATAATATATTGTATGATATCTACGTTATCCTTTTGCGCCTTGCGGATCAGTCTAAAATACGAAATATGGGGATTTAACTATTAATCAACATTCTATCTTCTTCGTTTCTCTATACAAAGTGATTGGGTATTCGCCCGTTACATACCACCTATAAATACATTCAAGATATGTTTTACTTTTTTTTGTGCAATTGTTTAAACTGGTCCACTATGTTCAGATTTTTTGAGACAATCAGGGTTCACTCTAACTGTCTACTATTTACTTTACACAAACTCCAGACGTTGTCTTTTTCATTATACTTTATAAGTTATTTGTGGCTCTCTCATATCTAGATTATACACAGTGTACTTTTACAAGCTGGGTACTTTGAGTAACTACTTTCATAGGTGTGTGATTGTACAATCTGCACTCTCCCATAATTCCTGGTGCGCATAATCACCGTTTCTATATCATTATTGGCTTCGAGTAGAGATCTATAGCAGGTAAATTCTTGAAGGATAAACCAAATTTTATATACCCTTGTAATCTTTGTGTTGGGTTTTTTATCCTAACTGATTGTCGCACCTTAAACTCTTATTTAAGATAATGTATCTATTTTTATTTCTGGAGTGTCGTGCATTGCATAAACAAGCCTGTTGGATAAAGGAGCAGTTCTAGTTGGTATCCAGTTTAGACCTATTTCATATTTAATATACTCACTTATTATTATTATTTTTTTCATGTATTATTATTATTATTATTATTATATTGAATTATTATTATTATATTATCTATATATTATATTATTTTATTATTATTATTATTATTATTAATTTTATTCATTATTTTATTATCTATTTATTCATTATTATTATTATTATTAACTTAATTATTAATTATTATGCGTTATTATTATTACTTTTATTGAAATTAATTTTTTCTTTAAAATACTCATGTTTCTCTATACTCGTTACTGACCTTTCGTGAGTGTGAAACGGACATCTTTTTTGATTGTGTTACTAAGACGTCTTTTTCCATTTGCTCTCGGGTGGTGTGAACATATCCAGTTATCTTTTATCATATAAGTACTTATCTCTTATAGTTAGTGAACCTTGGGCATTAGACACCACTAATTATCATATTGCATTATTGTATGTGATTATATCAGGTTATTCTCTCTGCTTAAAATTTTTCTTGATTCATTCTCTGCGAATGTATTTATTACATCATCAAATGTAAGACCTAGGCCATGATTTCTGTTACCGCAGCTCCATTTATCCTAATATTATTCTTTATTCTAAATTTTAATATTTATTATAAATCTTTTTATTATTTAATTATAATTAATTTATTATATTTTATTTATATTCTTATTTCTGTATTATTATATTATTTTAATTATTATTTAATTTTAATTTTCTTATTTATTAATTATTCTTTTAATTATTCTTATAGTTCATAATTTATTATATTATATTTAATATATTTAAATACTATGTTTATTTAATTATTTATATTATATATTCATTTATTTTATTGATTAATTTATAATAAAATAGTATAATTATTTATATGTATACAGTTCGCAGGAATTAATTTTTATGTACAATTGTCAGAATTTTGTGACTCTGCTTTCTGCGCACTGTCTTTTTTTGGGGGAATTTTATCTTTGTTATTAATATCTCTCCTTATGATTACCGTACTTACCCTTATATGGGCAACTTCAAGCGGGATTAAGGTGGATAAATTATCAGCTTAGAGATTATTCTAGATTTATATTCTTTAATCTCAGGGTAGTTAAGGGTTTTTCATACCCATTTCAGCTGAGATAACTAGCATCGGGTCATTCCAGTAATTGTGTTTCATCAAATACTATTAATATATATATCTCTATATATATACTAGAGAAGATAACTATACTATTATAACTCATTTAACCTAACGTAATGTTTAATTCATAGGTACCACCTAAGATATTCAATTTGGGAAGTAACATAAAAGTAATAAGGGGCCTTCAGGGTTGTTAGTCACTCCATCTTATTCTCCTAACTATCAGAAAAAACTTTATAAAATAAGTAATTTAATATATCTATACCATTCATTATCTTTTATAATGCCTTGAGAAAAGCAACATTCTTTCATGATTCTCTTAGTGATACACAAGTTTTCGCAGTCCATCTCTGTCTTGCTCTTGATAAGCAACTAGTAAACTTACGCTTGACTCCCTGCTTCGAATTGCGTAAAGATCAGCTCATAATAGATTTATCTCAGGCTCGGCATTTGATGGTGTTCTCGCCATGCTCCAGTAGAGCCCCGGTGTAGAGCTTTACGTGTCAATTTCTTCTTTCGGGTCAGGTATATTCAACGACACACATCTCTCCTCAGCGGATTACTAGATTTCCCGTGTGGGGCCTTCCATTTGGTTGGGACCTGTTTCTCATATCGCTATCAGATGAGTTCCATGGATTCCCTATTATACACTAAGTACCCTCGTGTTTTTCTTTTGAATGAGTGAGTCTCGACGTAGAATTCTTAATGTCTATAGGGTTAATAGCAAAATCTCATCACGTATAAGATGCGCAGTGGTTTGGGTCTAGCAAACGGTACTCCGATCTGACCTCACAGTTATACTTTATGAGTGCAGTGCTATATAATCTCGATGTTGTTTGTATTTCTATAATTAATTGTGCCTTATTCAAAAGATCCTTCTAAATAATTTATCCTTTCGCTATAAATAAAAGTCGTTGATAGTTTTGATTGTGAACACTAATATAAGGTCCCCATAAATACTATGCGGGAAAAGATAATCTTAGGATGTATGACAGTAATCTTGTGTGCTCGCGTGTCTTTAGAGCACGATGTCAACCCTGTGTCCAATTAACAACGGTATTCTCGTATAACTCTCTTCGCACAATGAGGATTGTGTGTGCGACGACGTCTATCTCACATCATACTATCTCACAATTTTCGAGGTTCTTTTATACTTACTCATACGTATTAATTATTGGATATGTTGACAATTAAGTTTAATGTTTTTCTATATTACTGAGTATCCCTACGATACATTCATTAAATTAGCTATTATTACTATGTCTCACACATATGAATATATATATATATATTAAATACCTTCACATTGCCTACATTTTTTATTGTGACTCATTCCAATATCAGTATTTCCACACCCGATCTAGACTTCTACGTGGCAAATGCGCTTTTTTTGCTCCCTCTCAGCTTCAGCTACAATAGTGTTTGTTTAGTGCAGCTATAGTCTTTTAGGTGTCAATTATTCAATTGAATTATATCCAGCAAGGATTCATAAGATATGCAAATAATATACTATTGCAATGTTACCTAAGCGGAGTGTAATATTATCTTCCAACTGCAGAAGGTAATCTTAATATATACTATTGTTATCTACCTTTATATAACTAGGTTTCTTCTCCATCACAAAATCTACGCATTCTGGATATCATAATAAATATATATACTATATATAGTATAATTATTATATAATTAATATACTATATATATATTAATATTTAATATGACTTATTATATTATATTATTATTATCTATATAATATATTATTAATATTACTATATTCGCCTATTTTCAAATCGTCTATTTCATGTCAATGTTACGAAAGACATGATGTCTCATCGCGTCGCTCACAACCCCTGCGCGCACACGCCTTACTTCCTACTTCGCACTGTTTTGCTGTCCTTTAGAGGTTTTTAGGTTAGGCTGCCATTTTAATTCACGCAAGAACTGACTAGTATCAAATACTTGCCCTTTGGTTATCTCGTCTTATAATGGCGTTGTTTTCATTTATGAGCGCTGGATAATATAAACTTTTTTAATACTCACTATATTCTTCCTATCAATTCTCTGCTTCTCTAATTCATATCTCTACTTATTCATTCATATCTCCTCCTATTCGTGCTCTCTCTCTATACTATTACTAATCTATCTTTTCTTTAATTACTATATATCATATTATCTCTATTCATTTATAATCATATATATTATACTTAATATTAATGCTTTCACGTGTCATGTTGAACTGAAGTATTGTAGTTGATTATATGCTACTAAATATACTATATAATACTATATTTAATATTTTTTTACGTTAGTAAATAGCTATCATAAGTAAAATAATATATAATAAACTATTATTATCTTTTCATTTGTTAGTTTATTATTCTGTTTCTTTGGTTATAAGGAGTGATTGGTTGAGAGTCTACGTTTTTGTGGCTACTGTTCATCTGTCTCTTTATATCTTTATCTTTTCTTGGGTCGATTCTTTCTACCTCCTCTGGTCGAATTCTCTCTCATTAGAGTCTCCTCTTACCTATGCAATACTCGCGAGAGGAATACTAATTAGCGTATCCTATTTATGGAATATAAGTAAGTATCTAAAAGGGTAATAGTATAATAATTATCTAAATATATATTTCTACTTTAATATAGGTAGTTAATAAGTTTAAAGGCATTAAACATATCACTACTAAATATGAAGGCTGTGACTCCGAGGCATGCTATATGGTTTTAATCAGACAAGTAAATGAATGCTTAGTCTCTCTCTCTCTTTAGAAAATAATAATGTGTCATTGGCAGACAGTAGAGTGATGGGCAACGCTGTGCCGGCCCTCGTTGCTCCATAAGTCTCTTTTAGTTATTCATGGCTGTTTTTTTGTGGGAATGTGCCGAATTTGGCCTGCCTTCACTGTCAAGCGATTCGGGCTCCGGGCTCCGATAGGCGTCACTATATAAGAGATTTTTTTACTTTGTGTGTCTAGTGCCGCGCTACCCGGAGTTGGTCTCGCGGGTATCTTCCTGCTAACTCAAACTCGTTCAGTTATCTTTATGGGAAGATCAAACTCCAATACTGTCATATATAGAGCTGCGCCGGCGCCGCGAGGGTGGCCGTTGGGAGTCCGTGTGACAGCCTGTGCTCTACTCCAGCTCTTTGACCATTAGCCGAGGCCCACTGCTCCACAGATCAGCATGTCGCCTAGTATTTTTTTTACTTGCTCTCTTTATTTAAATTTGTGATCTTTTCTATCTTTTGGTGGTGAAAGGCTAATTTTTCAGATTTGAAAGAGCATACCCTATTTAATATGCATAAGTATATTAAGTAGACAGACTATAAGAGATTTTCGTGTCATAACTCTCTGTTATATCTTCAATCTACATTTTCTCTTGTTATTTTTATGGGTCTATATTTTCATAATCATTTCTAACGACTTCGGATTTGCAGGAGCTGTGGCTGCTGGTACTTCTTTAAAGTCCTCGAGGACTACTGCTCAGGCCGATAGCAGGCGCTGCGCCTTCTATTTTCTACGGGCTGGAGCTGGTAGCTAGTTCTTCTAATTGGTTAATTTTTTCTATCCTTATTTATATTCTTGTTTGAGTGTTCTGGATAAACTCTTCTTTGCTCCTCTGTTAAAGAAAAATCCACCTCATCATTTTCTAAGCCTAGCCAGGATGCGTACCAGGCTAAGTCGAGACATTTCCGTGGTCCTTCTTAACTAAGATCTCTTTTAATGGTTTCTCTTTTATGTTTATCCACTGTCTACTACTATTTTTTAGAGCCGCATCTTTTTTTTATTGTTACTACAACGTGTTTACCTTCAACCTTCTACCGACACGAAACTGGCAGATGGGAGTTACCATACTCGTTTCATCGTGTGGGGACTCTAAAATGTTGTAACTCCATCGGTCATTTGTGCTCACTGCAAGAGTCTAGTAAGTGCAATTCCTTCACTCACCTCACTCTCACGTCACGAATAGGATATTCGGTTTGCCAAAGCTAGCTTAGCCAAACATGATACTTTTAATCTTTCTTAATCGCCGGGTAAATGCGTTGCCTATAGTGAGTAATTCTAGAGAGAGTTCTGATAAAACTTCAACTTTTTTCATAAGAGTCTTATTTGATCAAAGCAAGTCTCTCATAGGAACATATCTATAGTATTATATTGTGAATGATTAAAAAGAAGGTTTATTTTGATAACTATGTATTTGTATAAAGTGCTCGTTATCTTAATAGTATTGTAGGTAAAGTCAGTAATCTTACGTGATGTTAAAGGAAGTGGGTTGTGTAACTTTAAACATCTACCGTACATTTTCTTTTCCTTCGTTACCTAAAGTAGCTTCGATGGAAGAGGTTAGTCACTTCTCCACCTCTTTTTATGTTTTATGATGGTCAAATTACGTAACATGAATGAACTATTATCATGTCACATTACTCTATGGTCAGCACCCATGTTTCAAATTTCAAAATGGTTAATAGTATATAATTTAAATGCTTTTATTAGTCTCATAATTCTTTATTAAAATAGATTTTCATTTATTTAATTTATTCAAGTTATTTATCCCGTTATCATTGTACAAAAGACAGTTCGTAACTATACTTTATTAATATTTTTAGGGTTTCTTTTACGATTAGATCAGTGCCTAGATTTTAGTAAAATTGATTTAAATGGTGTGTATATATTTAAATATGTTATATTGCTTATATCTCTATAATAAAGGTCTTATTTATAAATTATTGTTTAATTGCGAATGTTATTAAGTCACATATACATTAATCTCTAATTTGAATATCAATCTTAACATTAACTTATTTACATATTGAATAATAACCTTATATAACTTTATTTAAGTGTCGTACCCAGTATAATGCCAATTTAATGTATATTAATTGTATATTTGTATTACAATTAAGCTGATAATAATATAATTGGATATTATTTTGACTAATTATCCGTCCTTGGCATACTTTGTGTTAAAATCAAATATTGAAAACTCCTTCTAATAAAGTTAAGGTACATTATACTTTCTTCTCAATCTATATCATCTTCTTTAAAATTTAATTGTATAATACAATCCTTTCTTTATAATAATTAATTAATTCCTTATCTATTCCATCCTTATTATACTTATTTAAACTTATCTTTTTAAATTTATTATTCTTATTATCTTAATATTCTAAATTTACTTTCATATTATTCAATTATGTATTTAATATTTATATATAAATTTCATTCTTCATTTTTTTATACTTATATTCTAATCACACTGCCTACATAACCGCTCCTCAGTTTGTTCTTTATGCAGGAAATCACGTTGCTGGGGCCATCCTAATTCGTAGATCCCCAGGCATTTTTGTCTCTCTTTGCCCTAACGAAGAAAGGTACATTTGCTTATCTTACGGTTTAATTTAACACGTTCAATCGTATTTCTTTGGTGTAATTAGGATTATTCTCTATTTTTTAACTTTGAATGCATATCCATAATTATTTGAGAGTTAATCCTTCGTTTTCAAATTCCTTATTTCGGTGTGTCACGAGTCTCCTCATTTGTATTATCTCTTCCTCTCATATAATAACCATCATAGAATTCAACTGGATGGGAGGAGGGAAAAGAGAAGAGCTTTCATTGATTGTGGGTGTCACTTCTATAACCCGACGTGCTCTGACATCGTCATCAGAATACCCATTTATCTGTTCTGCGGGCATGGCATTTCAGGAAACGGGCATTTTCTTTACGAAATTATTGCGCACGCTCTTCATCATAGACACCGTGTCAGGTCGTGGTTGGCAAATACGAATGGACGTTGTTGTGTTCCAGCAGAATTTTTTTGGTATAACTGCTCCTAGGGGAGTGAGGTATATAATATTTAGAAAGGCTAATTCATCGTTCATACACTCACATAATAATAATAAATGCAGCAGTCCGCTATAGATACTTAACATTACCCTCACTAGGATAGGGACGGACAGGAATCAGAAAGAAATATTAACTAGATTGGGAAACTTAATAATAACTCGATATAGGAAATATAGTATAATAATATCACTCAATAATCAATTCATTGAATAGTCAATATTCTTCCGGAGACAATGAGATATTATGATATAAATATATCTACACGATACTGTGATCTACACACCTGGGTGTCGCCACCATATGTCGTGTGGTAAAACTCTGAATTCATGACTGGATTCCTTGGCGAGCGATATAGGTTATTGTATCCTATATGGCGCCGGGTAATTAATTAATTATTTATAATATAATTAAATCTTTAATATTATATTAAAATTATTAGATTACTTGAATACTATATATAATTAAAATTTATATATTTTAATTATTTCATTATTAGTTATTATTTATTATTTAATATATATATGGGGATTATATTAATTATATAATTCATTAATAATAATATCTATTATAAATTTATTATTATATTAAAATCGTAAAATAAAAAAAAAAAATCATTTGCACTATATCTTAATTATTAATATTATAGTATCACATTATAATTAGGGACGATGACTGTTCTTAATTAAAAATTCACAAAAGATACTTCTCTCTCACTTTTAAATTTTTTATTTCATTGAATATAAGATTAATATAAATTACTATTATAATAAAATATGTGTATTTAAAGTTATTTTAATATTATATTAATCTTTAAATTTCATTCTCTATCTAAATTAATAATTTTTACTAATTTTACTTAAATTAAATTACTATTAAATTATTAGAATAATAAGTTCACAATTAATTCTTATATTATAATTACACTTAAATTTTACACATTAACTATAAATGTTATTACGCTCAAATAATATTACACTACATTTTTAAATTAACCTGTTCTTCAGAGGAACTCATTTGCTCCACCTCTAAGACAAGGAGCCCTACCCTGCTTTCTCCTTAATATATATTCATACACATAGATAACTTACACTCACGAGCCAGCTCCCTCATTAATTCGTGTGGTTTAAACTAGTTATTTAATACTGGTTTTTCCTTTCCTCATTAACATCTGTTATCTCAATTACACTTAGTGACAGTTATCAACTCTTATTACTACTCCATATACTAGAATAGAGGTTTAAACTCAACTAAATGTAATTAAATAAAACAGTTTATAATAACGTCTAATGTAATTTAACTATTTATAATATAACTACTATAATAAAACCCCTCTTTTTAAAAAATACTATTTAAACGTATCCATGCTCACATACAGGTTATTTAAAATGAAGTCTTACAGCCGTTTTTACCTAGTTATTTCACATGAAGATTACTAATATATTCTTTGAAATATCTAAATGATGAACAGCTATTCTTCATACTCTTTCTAATTGTTTACTTACGAATACTTTATAATTCTCAAAAGTCTAAGTGTTTTTATCGCCTCTGATACTCTGATTCATTATAATGAAACCAGTGTTAGGATAAAGCTCTATTATCTCTGCGCTCTCTCCGATATCAACATATGTGAACCGGTATATCGATAAAAGAGGGTTGAGTCATTGGACACAGAGTGTGTGGCAAAGAGTCTTTCGTGAAATTCACTCACCTGTTCCGGGATAAGTACTGTGAATAGTAATGGGTTAGAACATCATCTTACTCTCATAATATTGAATAACGATTACCGAGCTTTGTTTCTCCGTGTCCTAAGATACTTTACGGGTGTTTGGTCACTTAATAATGCGTGTTAACTGGAAGCTTTGGATACTCTCCGCCACTATATAGTACAAACTTATAGTTCTCTTTCACATAGCTTTGATTTTGTACCATTATTATATGAACACCTTTAAAAGTCTTATACAGAATTGCACGTGTAAATAAACTCGCAAGATTGGTCTGCTTATTTTATCTTCCTGTGGCTTTACTGAGTGTGTGCTCTTAATAGTTGCATGTGCACAAGGGGGGCTATTGAGTTCTGAAATTACACTCTAACGGAAGTCCTAAGGTCGCATCCTCATTATATACAAACACAAAAAAAATAGAAGATAAGTTAAACACAAAATAGCAATAAACTAGACGCCATATTGTGTGTGTCATAGGTGGCTGCGTAAGGTGTTGAACCTGTGTGATAGAGAAATGTCACAAAGGTGTGTCGTGCACGTGGTTAGCTCTTAATGTTGTTCACAGGTGAACGATTCCAGTGTCAAGATAGTGAAAATTAAGAGTTAAAAGATAAATTGTTTGTTGTATTGAAGGTCAGGAGTCACGTTAATCGTGTACGCCGTCATTATAAAATATTGTTGAAATGCCTTTTTGATAAGTTCAACATGATGTCGGAGCAGAGAATAACGGGGAATAGAATAACAAAAAATAATTAATAGATGCCTGTGAAACATTATTTTGGCATAGAAGGGCTGTTGGGACTCCGGCGCGCCTGAGTGCCTTGTGTGATTGCTCGTGAGGGTGACGGGTGTGTGTGCAAGGCGGGTCAGCTCGGATAACCCTATATAGCCCTCTCTTGCCCTACTTCGGGAGCACCAGGTTGTTTGCATCTTGTAACTGCCGGTGTATGTGGCGCCGCATTAGGCGTGTACGGCTCGACTCTACCAACTCTCTTTACATATCTCTCACTATCTCACCATGCCGTGTCGGTGCCGCTAAGTGCTGTGAAGCCTCGGGCGTTGGGGTCAGGTTTCGAAAGCAAACTCATATGTTCTATTTCCAAACGTCATGGTGTGCAGCATGCGCACATAAATGCATAAGATTGCAAGCACCATTTAGAGCTCTCATAAAAGAGGCGTAACTGTCACTCCAGTGGCCCGCAACTCCTCTACCAATCACTTACTCTTGCCTTCGGCGCTTACATTCTGTCGTGTGTATTGATTGCCCATGGTAAGCTACTTACCCTTTCGTTTCTGATTCCCGAAGGTGTAGTAATTCCCTTCGCGTTATCTATGAGGCAGGCCAATTCCGCAGGGTGTATATATATATGCCTAAAAAAATATTAAATGATAGACTAATAACTAATAGTAGTAGCCTACTAACACGTATATATATATATATATATATTTGACCTACTTACACTCTTTATTTATCATAAACTCAATATATATATATTATAATATATAATTATATATTATATTATATATTTAAATATTATATTCTATATTTAATATAATATATTATATATGTAATTAATATTATATATATATATTTATTATACCAATGCTGCAATTAGAGATACGAGAGAGGAGAGAGAGAGAGATAAGAGAATTATCAGAGGGAATGATAAATTATAAAATAATTAATAATCAAACATATTAATAAAATTTAAATAATAATATACACAATTCTGGATAGTTTTAATATTATAAGCTAATTTTCTTTATTAATTGTAGCCGAATGCACTGAAAAACGCGAAGACAGAGAACGAGAGTATCGAAGTAAGAGAGAGGGGTCAGAGGCGTTGTAGCTATTAAACACCTCACTCACACTTTTCAAGTCATTTCATAAATAAAATCTTAAAAAATCAAAATCACCAATATGAAAAAGTATTTTAAATTAAATTAAGTCCATTTATCTCTATATTAATGCTATTATCTCTATCATAAAAAAATATTATTTAAAGTAGGGTTTAGATGTGACATAATTATACCTATACTAATAATATTACTGTTACTTATATAACATACTAATATAATATAGCTAATTATTATATAAATATAGTACAATTAAATATTAATATATATTTCTTTACTATATATAATATTAAGTTTTAAACCTGCTAGTAACACTTATCATTTGGTAACATTTTATTATTTTATATTACAGCTGCTTGGGAAAAGTATTTATTGGGTGACCATAAACTAGCCATAACATGATTATTCTTATATAATGTAGATATGAATAAAAGTCATTTGGGCCGGGGTGGTCTTAGACGGTTGATGATAAACTGGATACTATATATTGATATTAATTAAATATAAAGTATTACCTGACTATGTAACATAACTGCCATTGGTATATATCTATTTTTACAGATGCTTGAGATAGTATTTGTGACCATAGTAACGTAGACATAGTTCTAGTTAGATAAGAATAAGAACGTTGTGACGTGAGGTTTTGTTGGGTAGACGAACTGAAATAACTTATATAATATATATAATATTATAATAATATTATATTATTATATTATTCAATATAATATAGTTATTTAATATAATAATAGAGTGAAATATAATAATAAGTTATCTCTTGGGTGGGAATAGATATAAGGAAACTTGTGATATTGGATTTAATAAAGCTGTTACATACACCAGTATATATATATACTATTATTATGAAAGGTACTAGTGATAAAATCTATGATGCTGTGTGAACATAGAGCTATCTTATTGTTTGGACGATTATTGGAAAACTCGTGATTGTACTTATTACAGAATGTGAAAAAATATGTATATATTATTAACTTAATATGAAGGGCTATGTGGGGAAATTTCTTGATTTATCGACAAATCAATTATTTAAAATCCTGTGTTATGTTGATAGCTAACATTTACTGTAGACAATTTGAAGAAAATCACATTTATTAATGACCCCACCCATAATAACTACACCATCTTAACAAATCCATTATGCAGATGCTTTTCATGAACTGAAAATTTATGATATAATTCACTCTCGAACTGGGACTACAGATGAACGAACTGACGAACAAACACCCACCACACAAAAATAAAAAATGAACCCGGCACAACCGCCCATACACAACCACTTCACTTGCACGCCTAAACCTTCTTTCTTATCATCTGCACCTCTACGCCACATACCAGACACAGCACTATATACGACAATAAACAATGGTCAACAAGCATAACACTACTTTTGCACTCAAATAGCGTACCAATACCCAAATACTAGAAACTAAACCTGAGATAATATAAGAGAGATATTAGTAATATAGTCGAAAAAATTGCTCGGTAACTTTGAAGATAACGAGAAGTATAGCATCCGCTGGAGAAATTCGGATGAGCAACGTCCTTCGCCCAATGCCATGCAAAGAGGGTTCTTGAATTACCGCAGTGGCTGGCTTAGAACACTCACAGTTATTTCAATTCTCTTCCCATGAAGGGTTGCTATTATGTTGTTCACACCACTCTGATATTGTATGAACATACTAGTATAGCATTATAAAAATACACTATAATACTAGTTAAGTTTACGGGGGAAGAGGGCTACACAACCGCGGCCTGCTTACTTTCTGCTTTACCCGCATTGGAATCTTCATGTGCCTAGAACACGTTAGGTTGGCATAGGTTATCTTCGGTGGCTGTGAGAGCTTGAAGTAAAAGGTTTTTGAGACAATGGAAGGCGATGCAGTTCCGCACGGTGAATAGGGTGAAACCTTACGCCGAAGATCATAACTCAACGGAACGTCGGGCATCGGGAAACGCAATGCGCCGAGAAATAAGTTTTTTGAGAGGTCGATGCTCAGATGAACGTTTGCGAGGCTCGGAAGGCAACGAAGATCGCTGGTCAACTGACAAGGCGAAAATTCTTCCTGGGGTATATTATTATATAATTTATATTCTATATATATATATATAGTAACTATATATTACTATTTTATATTATATATATTATATATAATGAATATATATATCATAATATATAATATATATTATATTTATATATATTATATATAATATATATATATATATATAATAAAGATAAAATTCCCCAAAAAAACTTACAACAAAATTGTTTAGATCAATTATCACCACATATAAACTATCTTTCTTAAAAATCATAATGAAATATAATAATAATAATAAATATAATGAATATAATATATATATAATATAAATAATCAATAATAATAATAATAATAATAATACATAATGTATAATAATATATATAATAATAATCAATAATAATAACTGATATACTACATAATAATAATAATAATAATCTATGAATAGCATGCTTAAAATAATAATAAGTAAATCAATTCGGGAAAGGTTTCTGGACAGAACATCTGGCCTTTTTGGACGTTTTTGCAATGAGATCCGATAATGATCATATAAAATTTTCAGTTGCCAAGAGGAAACCACCCCAAAGATTCATATACTAATTGGTTTTCATCCATTCAACTTTATTAGGAAAGGTGTGCAGGGTTATTTTTTAAGAGTCATGCAAATTAAAGTCTCAGTCTTTAGCATCGGAGAGAGACATATATTAAAAGCGTGTTTTAAATATCTCTAAATTTCCCTTGATTTCTTTATCAATAGGCGCTTTAACATTCAAAAAAAAAAATTTATCCGAATTTGTAACGGACAATCTTGTAAAACAGGAAATTTGTTAATTTACCCAAATATTTTAGATTTCGAAGCCAATGATATATCTCAAATAATGTGAATCTTGTACAATCAGTGCAAGTGACATTGAAGAAGAGGTCATTAAAACCCAATTCTTAAGAATGACATACAAACGTTGGGTTTGTAAAGGTGGAATGTGGGAGGTGCAAGATAATTTATATAGGAGTAACAACTGATTTTATTTGGAGGAAATACCAACACGTGTATAGTTTGAGAATGGATGATTTAAATTCGACTTTGGCTACGCATAGAAGATCGGAAAATTATCACAAATATGGATGGTGCAGTAATTATTGCCCCTTTAGATAAAGATAACCCTAGAAAATTTGGAATCTTTTATGTAAAGATCTAATAGTTAAATACTTAATAAAGCGTTCAGTTAACATTGATTTATTAACAACATAAATATTTTAAATAAGATCCTTTTATCCCATAAACTTTCTTCAACTGAATATTTTGTGACGTAGTTGCAATGGGATCTGTGTACACAGTTTTAATTTGGTCTTTTTTCAACTTTCTGATCATTTGTAATTCTGTCGCTTGAAAGAGATTCGAGTTCTGGCTCCGAAAGCTCTTACACTTTATCAATTTATTGTTATTTGGTAATTTTTATAAAATAGTTTTAATGTATAATATTTATTAAACTATTTTTGTTGTAAATTTTTTTTTCTTTGGAAATTATAACTTTGTACATTTTTATTAATGTTTGTTGTTTTTGCATTTTAATTTTATTTATTATATATTATATATATATATATAGTAGTATTTAGTATATATTATATATTTATATATATTATATATATATATATATTATATTATATATATATATATATATATATATATATATATATATATTATATATATATATATATATATATTATTATATATATATTATTTGGGGGGGGGGGGAGGGGGGGAAGTCTGGCGAAATAAAAAACTTAACCTTATATGTTTGCCAGACGACGTTTTTACGGGTTTATTAGTAGAAAACTGAAGGAGTAATTACTATTACTAATTATATAGTATTTTAAAATACATTTTTTTATGTTTTAATGTTTTCGTTTTCCTATTGGCTTGAAGTCAACTAGCTGTATGTTTTTTATACAGCTAGCTTTCTTTGACAGTATTCTCCGCTGGAAATCTCAGTATGGATAGCATTTGGAGGCTGATAAAGCTGCTAAATATATATACAATATATATTATATAATTATAATATATATTAATCTATATATATTATACTATTATATATATATATAATAAATAATATATATATTTATATATATATATATCACTCAATCTTTGCCCCTCCTAATCCTTACCTTTACAAATAATATATTGCTATATATATATATATATATATATATATATTATATATATATATTATATATATAGTATATATTATATATATATAGTATATATATATTATATTATATATATATATAATATATATATATATATAATATAGAATGTGTATGGAACCCCTACTGGGGCACATGACATTCGCTGGGGGATTTTGGGGTTTCAGAGAACCAACCAAGTCAATTAACACCAACATGGGCAAACAACTGTTGCGAGAGATTTACAATAATAAAACGGAGAATTTTTTTTTACCCACGCGTGGTCGAATCAATGGTTCCAAGAGGATTTCTTTTATAAGGATGGTGGATTGGATTAGGAAAAGAATCCTGTACATCATCTAGTAGCGAGGCTGTTGTCAGTAGTTCGAATCCTGGTGCGGGGAAATAAAATTCTTCGTCAGACACAGACACAGAAAACACTCGAAAAAGACGTTTTAGATGTCTGAAAAAGCACAGTTTGGTGTTTATTTGTCAAAATGGTTGAAAAATTCCGAATTTTATGTCATTTTTAGGGGGCAGCTCCAATTTTGCTTACGGGCTGAACCCAATTCTTTCCCCCCCCTAAATGGAATAAATTCAGGAATTTTCAGCGAATTTTGACCAAAAACCCAAACAGTAGCTTTTCTGACGTCTAAAACGTCGTTTTCGGATGTTTTTCCTTGTCTGTAGTCATTGTTTTGGTATTTTCAATTTTTGAAAAACTATATTTTTTGACATTTGTCGAAACTCTCCTACATTTTTTTTCGAAATGACTTTCAAACATGAAATATACAGAAGATTGACGGAATATTCTGAAAATTGTTGGAGCGGAATTTTGATATTGGACCCCATATCTGAATGATCTGTCGATTATTTAAAACCTTCTATTAGCCAAACTACAAACTACAAAATTGGGATTTTTTTTTCTATTTATCCGTTGCATGAAATTTTCGGAGCATTGGATATGAAACAAATTTTCCGTCAAAATGTTCTTAAATAGCTTCTAAATGATATAGGCAAAGTAGTTTCTGGTGTTTGTTCTCGGCGTGGTAACAAGAGAGATTTGTAAAAATATATTTTTGGAATTCTTTAAAAAATTTTCTTTTGAGTATAGAAAACAAATTATGTAAGTGAAAAAGATGTATCTTGCGCCCGACTATAAAGCCCTGAAATTTGATGTTGATACCATGTGTAGAAAAAATATATAATCATGTTTATCGTTTTCCAAAGAATAATGTAAGTTATCTTGTTTATTTTGATTACGCTATAAAATGAAAACAGAAACTCTAAATAAGAAGATTTATTTTTTTACATTATTATCTGTATACAACTTAATCTAATTTGGTCCGTTCCTCTCGACTCACCCTGTATATAACAAATAAATGTGATTTTAGAACAGAGTTCTTTAAATAAATTTGTATAATATAATAAAATAAGCCCTTTTTTTTTCTTTTTTTTTAATAATTGCAATGATTTTTTGTCGCTCCGAGGAAAGAAAAAGGTGCCGTGGTTATCGGTGGAATTACGAGTGTGTCCCTTTTATGTCTCTTTTATGTGGGGTTACGAGTCTCACTCTTAGGGTAGGGTTACAAGTTTGCCTCTTTTAGATGGGGTTATGAATCTGCTTTTGGATGTGTAGTTACGAATCTGTCTCCAGGTGTGGGTTTACGAGTCTGACTCTTGTAGTTGGGGCTACGAGTCTGAATCTTGTAAATGGGGTTATGAGTCTGCCACTCTTTATCACCAAATACCCTACGCCCGCGAGAATAAATATTAATTTATCAAGTAAAAATTGAAATAAAACCATTTATTTAATGAAAATGAAACATATTCACGATAAATTTCAATACATAATTTAGTTGATTCTTTAAATAAGAGTTTTGTGAATGAAATAACATGTCGGACCTAAAAGGAAAGATTTATAAATACTTTTTCTTATTTAAAAGCAAGTAACAAAAACATACTGGGGTGGCATTTTGGGGGCTGGAATGGATTAATGGTATTTCAATTAATTTCAATGAAAAAATTAATTTGATATTTGAGCAAATTGAGTTACGAGCTCAAGCTCAGTAACGGAAAGAATTAAATTTGTAAGTCAAGATACTATATTTAAGCCGTGTTCCTTTTTGCATTTGTTTGCTAAAAAAAGCTAAGTTTCGTTCGTTTTCGTTCAACCTTAGCGCAAAAATTCGTAAAAAAAATGCTCATCAAACGTGAGGAATTTCTTTAATACTGCAAGGTTGCTATTTTATGCAAAATTTTATTCTATATTACACAGAATTAGGGATATTTTTTACGTTTGGTGACCATTTTTTTACGATTTTGCCCTAAGGTTGACGAAAACGAACGCAAACTTGAGCATTTTTTTTAGCACAAATGCAAAAATGAACACGGCTATATATATATATATATATATAATTCGGAATTAGTTCTAAATATATATCTATATTCTATATATATCTGTAAATAATTTTATAAATAAAATTTATATATATAATAAATATATTATTTATTTAAATATTTATTTATATTATTATAATATATATATATATATATATATATATATATATATATATATATATATATATATATATATATATATATATATATTTTTTTTTATATATATATATAATATATATATATATATATATATATATATATATATATATATATATATATATTACAGGCCAATAATTATTTATTTATATTTATTTTCTATATATGCATGTATGGACAATTAAACATGTAAATATGTACATATGTGTTGGAGTACATATATATGAATTATTGTATATATAATTCTTTATATGTATGTATGTATGTATGTATGTTATGTATGTATGTATGTATGCACAAATCTTTATTTCTTTCATCGTCTTATGAATGCATTATGTATGTATATATATATATAATATAATATATATATATAATATATATAATATATAATATAATATATATAATAATATATATATATATATATAATATATATATATATTTTTATATATAATATATATATATATATATGATATATATATATATATATATATACTATTAATATATATATTATATATATATACATAATATATATATATAATATATATATATATATATAATATATATATATATATATATTATATATATATATATATAATATATATAGTATATATATATATATATATATATATAATATATATAATATATTTTATTAAAAAATAATTAAATTAATAATATTATTAAATATATTATTTATATATATATATATATAATATATATATATATATATATAAGTATTATATATTAATATAAATATATATATATAATATATTATATTATATATATATATATATATATATATATAATATAATAATATTATATATAATATATATATATAGTATATATATATAGGTTCGAAAAGAATAGGCCAGCAAGTGGCCGAACCGCAAGTCCTTCGACAGACCTGGGAGAAGAATTTCAGAGTTTTTTCGCCCTCCCCCCACGGGAGAGCATGGTGTTACTGCAACTCATATGCGCCGCCGCCGTTTCCGGACAAATCCAAGATCATTCTCATGACTCTCCACCGCTCAACAGCTTTATTTCTCCTTCCATTCATCATGAAGCATACTTTTCCGACTTACGCTTCAGTCTTACGAATAAAATCAGGTGACACAGAAACTAACCTCGGACCTGGAATATACGTATGCCCAATATGCAACAATATTGTGAAGAGAAAGTCCATAAACTGCAATGGTTGCAAACAATGGATCACCAAACACTGTTCCAACCTCACCACGGTACCCCCTTCAATACGCAACTGTATCTACCAAATTTGTATTCCATCCACAATAACCCTCACAACAAGCACACATCATACCAACAAACCCACAATATAATCATATTACAATTCTACACAAACGGACTACACAATAAAACCAAAGAAATAGAAGTCTTTCTAAAACAACACAACATACACATAGCCATGATACAAGAAGCCTACCTACCCGATAAATATCCAGAACCAAAATTCTATGGCTATGATGCCATCTTCACACCCCAAACCCCCAAAAACCACACTCTACTAACCCTTATACACAACTCACAACCATACACAAACACCACCTTACAAGCTACAACGGCATTAAATGGGAATTCCATAAAAACACAAAACCCCCCCCCAAAAAACCCCTTTTTTAAACAAAAGCGCTACAACGGCATTAAATGGGAATTCCACAAAAACACAGTCCTTCACAATAATGATAAACAAAAAACCACACAATCTAATAAACCTCTACATTCCTCACCACACCTCACCACAATGCCCCAGAAATTACAAACCAAACCTCTTCGAAATCTCCCACCTCCCAAAATTCATAATGGGGTGACTTGAACGCTCACCCCCTTACATGGTATAGCTCCCAAGAAGCAAACCAAAGAGGAACCCACATCATAGCCAATCTTGAAAACCTCAACATCTTAAACAACACAAACAGCCACACCAGAAACCCACCTCAAACCAACCAAATGTGCACATCACCAGACATAACACTATGTTCACCAAATTTACACACAAAACTCCACTGGTCAAAACAAACCGACCTAAACTCAGACCACCTACCCATCATCATAAAATACCAAAATGTCAACAAACCAAATAACCCACTCAGAAAAACATAAGCAAACTACAAAAAAAAAGCAGACTGGACACTATTCACCAACCATAAGAAAAAAAATACATCCCCTAAATATTACTAACACATCAACACTCAACAAAGCCATACAAAAATTTCACTTCTCTAATTCAGAAAAAGCAGTTAACAAAGCCATCCCTAGAGGATACATAAAAAAAATGTAACCCTACCCTAACACCTGAAATAGAACAACTAATCAAACAACGCAACTCGCTCAGAACAAAAACACCCACATCAATCCAAATGACAACACAGATTAACGCCCTAAACACCCAAATCATAAACCTATCAAACACACGTTCTTCAAACAATTCCAAACATTCCTCACCAAGAACATCCAATACACGAATAGCGCAAGAATGTGGAAAACAATAAATACACTGAAAAACTCAACCAACCAACAAACACACACTCACGAATCTATCAAAAACCCAAACACACAAAACCCACAAACCAACAAACAACACGCAAACACTCTCGCAACTCACTCAAACTAGGAAAATCATCAAAGCCCTCAGGAAAATAAAACTCAACCACAACCCAACAATAGAAATAACCATAACTGACCTAGAAAATATAACAAGGACATTTAAAAACTCACCGGCAACTGGCCCAGACAATATCTCAAACAATCACTTCAAACACGTAGGAAACACAGCTTTAACACAATTAGCAAAATATATAACAACTCCATTAGCCTAAACTTCATTCCCCCTATTTGAAAAAAAACTATCATTATACCCAAGTTAAAACCAGGAAAAGACCCCCCTGACCCTTCATCATATCTCCCTATCTCTCTACTATCAATACTATGCAAACTACTAGAAAAAATAGCCATGCTAAACAAAATAACTACACACATCATCAAACACAAATTCGAACACGGCTTCAAGCAAAACCACTCAACTACAACCGCACTCACAAGCCAAAACTCAGTACCAACTCATAAAACAATAATCACATCAATCGACATCAACAAAGCATTCGATACAGTACCCAAACACAACTTGATCCTCAAAATAACAAAATCTAACATCCCCACAAATCTAAAGAAAGGGAGTTTCAACTTTCTATCAGGACGAACAGCACAAATTCAAACAAACAATACAAAATCATGGACAGTAGACATCAACAACGGAGTACCCCAAGGTGCAATACTATCCCCCACACTATTCAACCTATTCGCGGCCGATCGACCACAACCACAAGCAGATCACACAATCATAATAACCTATGCAGATGACAGCACCATAGCCACTACACGCCAAAGCCTAAACACGGCCACAAACCTGACACAACAATACATCAACCAACTTAAACATGCTAACAGAAAAAAGAATGTTTCACCCACCAAACAAAATCTTCAATTATATTAATTACCACCAACAGCCAACTTGGTGCTACACACCTACTAGTCTACCTAAGCAACATTGCTATACCCTTTAACAAAACTCCTAAAATCCACGGAGTAACACTAGCCTCGCATCTCACTTTCACAAAACACATAGAAACATAATTTCATCTGCCAACAAGAAACTAAACATATTAAGAACCATCACAGGTACAGACTTCACAAACAATAAACCAACATACAACACTATGCATAAACAATACATTCGCCAGATTTTAAACTACGCTTCTCCAATCTGGAACCCACTACTGACTAAAAATTACATAAAGAAACTCCAAACGACACAAAACAAAGCTCCAAGAATCATAACAGGATGCACATCAACAACAATACAACTACACCTGCACAAAGAAATCCAAATTCTACCCATATACACACACCTGGACATGATAGGCACACAATTTACAAAACCCAAACAAAACCCAAACACCCCAACACTCATGCCACATTACATTCTCTAACCCTACCCACTACAGACTCAAACAACCTCTTCTTCACCACCACTATATTACAAACAAATTCTAAACATTCCACCACCACCAAACAACACAACATACACCATACTAATCCACACGACACTAACAGAAATTGGCTAAAAACGCAGACCACCAAACATTTTAAACAAACATCCACCAAAAATAGCATCAGAATTCAACTCACTACCAAGAACCAGTCTGTCATCCTTGGCAAAGCTTAGATGCGGCCATCACCCTAAATTACAATACCACAAACACAGATTCAACCTTAACCAAACCACCACAAGCACCTGTCAAAACTGTAACCAGATTCCGGAGGATACATCCCACTTTTTTCTCTCCTGTTTAAAAAATTCTCAACATAGAACAATGTGGAACAAAACACCCGTGGAAGATCTCTGAAAATGACTGTTTGCGTCGTCGGGAGTAGTAATGTCCGAGTTGAGAGCTATCCAAGGTCACGACGCTCTAAGAGAGTCTTAACAGCCGGTGCGTTTGATCCTCGATAACGGCGGCATGTTTACTACTTGATAACGTATCTTGTAATTATCATTTTTATTCATTTTTATTTTTTTATTTTTATCTTTTATTTATATTATTATTATTATTTTTTATTATTATTATTATATTATATTATTATTATTTAATTTTATTATTTATTATTATATGTATTATATATATATATTATATATTATTATTATATATATTTATTATTATATTTATATATTTATTTCCTTTATTTCCTTTATTTATTATATTGTTATTACTGTATATATATCTTTCTTTCGTTTTGACCTGTTGTCAGCTCCGGCCACAGATGCAAGGTTACCCGACTCCGGGCTCCGGCCGCTCCGGTCTCGACTCCGGTCGATTATTACGCGTCGGGGCTGCACACATACACACACACAACACACAACAATATAAGTATAATATATATATATATATATATAATATATATTAATATATATATATATATATATATATATTATCATATATAATTATATATATATATATATATATATGATATATATATATATACTATATATATAATATATATAATATATAATATATATATCATATTATAATTATTAAAACCAGTGCAAATTAATCATTATTCATCATTATTATTATGCACACATACACACACAAATATACACACACACACATATATGTATGATATATATCTAAATATATAATATATTAATATATAATTATTATACATATATTTATATATATTATTATATATAATATATATATATATATATAGTATATATATATATATATATATATATATATAATTATAATATTATTATTATTATTATTATTATTATTATTATTATTATTTATTATTATTATTATTGATTATTTTATTATTATTCTTATCCTTTTGATTTTCATTTTCATCTTTATCATGTAGTAAAATATGATATTCGTTTTTATTACCATTTATTTATTATTTGTCATATATTATATATATAATATATATTATATATATATATATATAGTTATATATATATTATTATATAATATATATATAGATATATATTTAATATAAATATATATATATATAATATATTATATAATTATAAATATAATACTATATATATCAATATATATCTATATATATATATATATATATAGTATTATAGTATATATTATATATAATAATATATATATATATTATATTTTATAAATAATATTATATAACTATATAGATAATATATATATATATATAAATATATATGTATATATTTATATATATATATATATATATATATATTATATATAAAATATATACTATATAGATTATAAACATATATATATATATAGATATATATATATCTACCCTAGTTGGCTTCATCATATTGGAGCTAAAAATTTGGCAAGGGCACGCTAACTGATGGTGACGTAACCTCGTTGTAGACATAACACATATTAACAAAAATTACTCTTCATAAGATAACTAAATTGAATATGATTCCCAATTTCTATTTTTACTAAAGTTGTTACTGTTTAATAAACCCTAAAGCAGTAATAAGTAAATCAGTAAATCCAAAACACCCTACAGTACCCTCATATCCAATCCAATGAATCATTGATCTATACTTTCATGTCAATTTGAGTATCATTTTGGATAATTATAACATAAAATTAAGTTGCTTTATACACTGAATAACGAATATTTGCTACCGTAACCAAGTTTTCACATTAATAAAGCTACATAGCATCATCTGAACTAAGAATACTAATGTACAACGACAACCTAAAGCACCTACACCCAAATAAACTGTTAACATAAACAAAGTTCCACACATACATTAAAAGTAACTAACATAGCATAAAAAACGAAACCTATTCACACACTTTTTCAAGCAAATCTCCAACATATCAATGTTTAAATTTACAACAGCCATGTAATATTTAACAAAAATTATCATAACCTTGTCTAGTTATCATACTGATCAACGAATATATGTTGACATAACAAAAGTTTCCACATTAAATAAAGCTTTACAGTAGCACTGATTTGTTACATTATAAGTGCAACACACAAACCTAACACCATAACAAGAATCACTGCAAATAAACTGATAACATTAACTTAACAACAGTAAAAGTAACTAAACATAAGCACACAAAAAATAACAATGTAATTCTATTTGTCAGCACTGTCTCTAACATAATAATGTTAATATTACATTAACACGGAAATTTAAAAAATCAAACTTATCATTATCTTCTCTAATTTTTCTTAAGTCTAACAACATATCCTAACCAAGAATGTTAATTTTACTTAAACATAGTAATATTTAGCAAAGTTTTATCATATCCCTTACCTAACTATTATAATTCCCAACGAATAATTGCCAAACATAACAAAATTTTTACCCAAACATAAATAAAAAATAAGTTCTTTGACTACAATATCATAGTCACTGATAATAGTTTACTGCCTCTAAAGCTGGTAAATCCAGTCATTTCAAACCCCTCAGGCCCCGTCCCCCACCCCCACCCCCACCCATCCATGTACGATAAATGTTATTGATCTATTGATTCAGTCACATTCCAAGTAATCACTTCGGAAATAAACATGGAGCATAAAAATAAGTTACCTTAATATACTAACAACGGAATAATTATGCTAACGTAACAAAAGTTTTTCCACTTTAAAAAAGCTATCATAGCATAACCTGAACAACTAAGAATATAAATACAACGACAAACCTAACACATTTACGCCCGAATAACCATTCACTAACCATTAACAAAGTTAAGAAACTTAACAACAGCAAAACAAAGTAACTAACACCAGCGTACAAACATCAACCTATTGCAGCACTTGTTTTCAAAGCATATCTCAAACATATCCAATGTTAATTCTACATTAACATGGCGATATTTTAACCAGCTCGAATATATGGCTATCCGTAACAAAGTAGTTTACTTATATATGTAATATTTAACAAAAATTCACATAACCTTACCTAACTTAATCATACAGCCCAACGATAATTGCAAACATTACAAAGTTTTTATCCAAACATAACAAAAATAACAAGTTTTATCCAAAAACATAACATAAAAATTAGCTCGTTGAATAAAACTATCATAGTAAAGTGTAATAAGTTAGTGATTTTAAAGCAGTAAATCATAAATCAGTAAATTCAAATCAACAAGCCCTCCACTTCCCCGATTCCCCTATCCCCACCCCACCTCCATGACTCTATTGATCTATTTGATTTCAAGGTCATCTTTTGGCGTATCATTCTTGGATAAACACTAACATACGAAAATAAGTTCTTTACTATACTAAACCAACCGAATATTGCTAACTAAAACAAGTTAACATCAATACAAAGCTAAGCAATCATAAACCTGAACTAAGAAATATAATGTGTACAAACGTACAAAACCTAACACACTAAACATTAACACTGAACCACTAACAATTAAACAAAGTCCAATGTCTTAACACCAGTAAAGTAACTAACGCAGCGTACAAAACGTATACCTATTCACACTTTTTCAAGGCATATCTCGAACATATCAATGTTAAATATACTTTTACGGTTATATTTTAAAAAAAAAATTCTGAAAATATTCGGTTCTTTCTGAAATAGATAAAGAGACAGTGATAGTCTTTAATAAATATTTACCTTAAATTGTAATATTCAAAAAATATTTCATAAAACTTACCTACTATCATTAACCACCCAAACGAATAATTTGCAAAACATAACAATGTTCTATCCTAAAACATAACATAAATAACTCCAAGTTTTATCAGATATAACATAAAATAAGCTCGTTGAATAAAATATCATAGTAAAGTGTAATAGTTACTGATTTAGAAAGCAGTAAATCAATAAATCAGTGAATCAAACAATTCCCCTCCCCCTCCACCTCCCCTTCCCCTCCCCACCCCACCTTCCATGAATCTATTGATATATTTCATTCAAGTCATATTTCGAGGTATCATTTTGGATAATCCTAACATAATAAGTTTTATATATACTGACCTACAAGTATATGCTAAAGTAACAAAGTCTATTAACACATCAATTAAAGCTAAACATATCATAACCTGAAATAAGAATATAATCTACAACGACAAAACCTAACATGCCTAACGCTCGCGAATAAACAGCCAACATTAAACAAAGTTCCATGCTTAATAACAGTAAAGTAACTAACTATCTCATTACCTTAGAACGTATTATCCTATTCACACTTTTATCAATCCATATCTGCTAACCATATCATTGTTATTTTATACATTAAACATGGTGTTATTTAACAAAAATTTATCATACTTTGTAATTATCATACAGACACAGCGAATATATGCTGAGGTTACAAAGTCTTCACATCATAAAGCATAACACATATCATAACCTGAAGCTAACGAATAATAATAACAACGACAAACCTAACATACCTCACCTCAATGAATAATCTGCTAACTTTCACAAAATTCCCTACTTATCAAAAGGTACAAGTAGCTAACAGGACATTCACAAAAAACTCATGTATCCCTACGCTTTTCCCACACATATCAGCAAACAGCCTAAAAGCGCTATTATCTAACCAAACCAATTCAACAAAGGCACCAATCTATCAACAGATACTCCCATCTTGATACTATGAATTGATACTTACCTTCCATCAAGAACAGCACGCAGCAACTCGATACCACAGTCAGATTCGGCAGTTGATCATGAATAAAGTAGACGATATTAGCACAAAATCTCAGAGTACACTTAACATTCCTCAGCAACCAACTTAACCTAAGCCCCAGCCGTTTTCTAAAACAAACGATCACCAGTTAACACCGAATAATATCTATACGAAACATCTATACATTTCTCTAACAAATCAGTGCTAATTTCACATTGTCATAGTAATATTTAACAAACCGTAGCAGAAATTTAAACATAACCTAAACCTATCTAACACTTACCAGATGGAGAACATATTACAATAGAATACAAACGCACTTTGGAACTACGGCATAAGACATAACATTTTAGAGCTTAGAATAAGGTTCTCAAACCTACCCCTCATTACACGCAGCAAAACTCAACCATCATAAACCTGTTATCTGCATTATTCATTTTCACTTACTCATTCTCATCTATCAGCAGATAAAGCAGTATTAACTAGCAAAACTCCTTAACAAAGTGTCCAAACAATCAAAGATATCCTATTTGAACTATGAATTGATACTACATTCATACAAAGGTGTCTTGTTCATATCAAATCCGTACATGCACTCATTAGTTGAACTAAATGAATAAACGTGGAAACATTACCAAAAAATTCTCTGTCAAACATCCAGTAAAATTACACCTATCGATACATACGGATTCAACGACATAAATCTAACAACCTTAACCTTTCCACCGTCTCGAAAACATTTCTACGCAGTCAATGACCCTCGAGTCGTTAGGCTTCGCGGCAGGTATTATCATTAGGTTACTTTCATGTTCTGATATACAATAGCGCTTGCAAACCGAATGCGCTCGACTCCAGCAAACGATAATCTCCCAATCTTATATATACATAACCTAGCAATTTCAACGAACTGAGATCCCCAACTACACGGAATCCACACACCCCGGCGAATGTATGAAGACCCCGTCCTCTGGGGTACCCCGACCGCAGGGAGGTTTGAAGCCTGCGCGTTTTGCCGGCCTACGAGCGCACCGCAGCTGGCCCTTTTCCATATGTGTCCTCATCCATTATATGCTTGACATAAGTGGGGAAATAAGTTACGTTTTTGAATATGCTAACTGTTAGTTACTCTTACTGTTTGCTTAAGTAGAGAACTGATTCTCCATATGTTTCATGCAGGTTTCTATTCTTGCTTAAGGTGTGTTAGGTTTGTCTTGGTGCACACTTATATTCTTAGTTCAGATATGCGTAATGGAAGCTTTATTGATGTGAAAACTTTTGTTACCTTAGCATACCTTCGCCATATGACAGTAATTGATAATTCAGAAAAGGTTAGGCATAAATGTTTGTTAGAAATTACCTATGGGCTACATGCCACGTACATTAGCATGTGGTAACAAAGTGTTAGAGATATGCTTTGACAAAAGTGAGAATATGCTACGTTTTTCTGTATGCATTGGTAGTTACTTTACTTGTTGCTTAAGTCGTGAAAGCTATTGTTAAAATGTTAAAGTTTATTTCGTGCCTTAAGGTGTGTAGATTTGATCATCTGTACCATTATATTTCTTAATTCAGGTGAATGCTATGTTAGCCTTTTTAAGTGAAAAACTTTGTTACAGTAGCATATAATTCGTTTGGGTCTGTATTTGTATAAAGAACTATTTTGAATGTATTTATCCAAAATGATACTCGAATGTCGACATGGAAACAATGTTACCCATCAAATACGATTAATGATGTCATAGGGATGCTGCATTGAAGGTCTGTGGTCTAGCGCTGTTATTGATTTTAGCTGCATTTACGGATATTTAGCTGGACTATCCGCAAACTATAACAACTTTCAGTAAAAAGTTCATGACTTGACTATTCAATCTAATCAAATAGATCATAGTTTCCCAAATGGATAGCAGAGGCAGTGCGGGGGGTGGGGTTTGATTTTACCGATTTTTACTACTTTAGAGTATGTAAAACATACAACAATTGAGTTAAAAATGGCTTGAATCAATAGATCATAGATCATGGATGGGTGGGGAGGAGTTGATGGTTTGAGGGTTGATGACTTGATTTTACTGATTTACTGATTAATTGCTTTAGTCGTAATTTAAAACAATAATAATTTTTTTAAAAAAATAACCTGAATCAATAAGATAACATATCCAAAAGATCCAATAGATCATGCAGGGTGGGGGTTGATTACTGATTTTACGGCTTATAAAGCGGTATAAAAACAACCCTAACGTCAATTTCTAGTAAAAAATATGACCTTCTGAAATCACGCTAGAATCAAACTAGATCAATAAGATCTATTAGCACTCACAGATCAAACGCTCGCAGTCGAAATCAGAACAAACGTTGTATCACCGAGGGGTTGTGTGAGGGGTAAGGTGGGTGGTTTTGATTTCTGCGATTAACTTCAGTTAACGCCGTATCTCCTACAGCGGACGATATGTAAAAGTAATAATAATAATAAAGTGAAGTTGCAATATCTATGACTAAAGCCAGACGAGACTAAAGTAAATTAATATGTCATTAAACAAACGCATAACTATTAACAATATAATAAAAAAAATTAATAACAAACATTTTATTAAAAGAGAAATCTAAGTGAAAACAAAAACTCTTAATGATAAGCTGAATTCTCGTATCAAAAATAAAATAGCCTAACAAATTGTGTTTACAAACTCTTCACCCTCGACGGCTCCAGCGCACCGGTTAATGCTCGATAACAACTCCTGTACTCCTCTCAGACTGCTTCTCCATCCTCCTCCTTCCTCCTTCTGTTCGACAACGTACTGTTTTCGCTCCTGCGTGCATTTCTTCTGGGGGACCCCTCTCTGGTGTAAGGTCCCCAGACCACCCTTTTTGACTTATAACCCCATCATACTTCGAGGGATCTACGGGTTCGATTAACATATATAAACATATATAAGCCACCAATACTGTTTTTATTATTCAAATATTACTACTCGGCACCGCACCTTCGGCCGACTCGCCCCCGACACGCTACTACGAACTTTTAACCCTCATATTTGAGATCAGGGTTCGATAACATATATAAGCGATACAAAAATTGTATTATTATCACAATATATTACTAACCCCAGGCCACCGGTCGCCGGATCCGAATCCCGGATCCGGGGATTTACTTACTCCTCCTCCTATATACCACCTTCCAAACTTCAGCCCTTCTACGAGCATGTTTTAATTAAGGGGGCAGCGCTCCCTACCGTGCGCCTCCAAATTTTAGCCCGATAGGATAACTCTAACCCAGGTATAGTATATAGTTATATATTTATATATATATATAGTACTATATATATATATATATATATATATTATATATATCATATATATATATACTAATAATATATATATAATATATGCGAAATAAAATATATATAGTATATATATATATATATTACTATAATAATATAATATATAATAACTATATATAATAAATATATAATCTATATATATATAACTATATATATTATATATATATATGTAAAGCATATATAATATGTAATTGTATATAATTATATTATATATAATATATTATAATATATATATTATATATATACTATATATATTTATATAAATACCTATATATATAATATATATTATAATATATATATATATATATAATATATACATACTATATAATATACTATATATAGACTATATATTTATATTAATAATATATATAGACGCCCTCCCTCTGCATATGATACATCTATATTACACGCTACTACTACCCTCTCTCTATTACATATATATAATAATGATAATATAATATATACCTCTTCATATATATAATAACTACTAACTCCCTACCAATATATATATGGCATTTATCAGTGTTGACTGCCGGAGTCCGAAAAATCCCAATACATAGCTATGATAAAATCACTTAATTGGGGGGATTAAAATACAAGTAAATTTTTCGGGTAAAACTAACCTAACTTAACCTAACCGTAACCTAACCTAAGCTAAGCTAACCTAACCATCTAACCAAAAATTAACCTACATTAACCTAAACTAATATTTAAATGGGAATCAACCCCCATTATGAACATGATATGAACATTATATAAATCATATATATATATAAATATAATGTATATAATAATGATAGTACTTATCCTACTATCTAATATACCACCTTATATAATATATATATAAATATCATATAATAAGTATATATTATATATATACTATATTAAAAACTGCATCTCACTACTATCGCCATAATTATATATATGCTATATCATGTCAGTAATAGTATACTACCTCTAATATAGTTACTCACTATATATCAATAAGATAGAATTGTTCACGTATATATCTATATATATACGTCTCATACGGGTCATTATTAAACTATATAATATATTATGTATATATATATTATATTAATATATACTATAATATTATATATATACTCATATATTATATGATATGTATATATTATATATATAGTATATATATAATAATATATATAATATATATATAATTATACTATAATAAATATTATTACTATATATATATATATATTATATATATAAGTATTATATTATATTATAGATATATATATAGATATATATAATATATATATATATATATTATATAAATTTATGAATATAGTATATATATATTATTATATATATGATATATATATATATACTATATATAATATATATACTAATTATATATTATATTATAGTACGTATATATACTATATATATAATTATATATATATTATAATAATAATAATAAAGAAAGACATTTCAATGGGAAGGTAAAGAATTTACGTTGGCCCTAATGCTTCTGGAGTTGACCCACCGCCATTTGGTGACATTGAGGACAATATACCCTCTCGCGCGGGTGACGCTTTACGAATGATGGCTTTCCACCAACCCAGAAAGAGTTGTTCTAGTGGTTACATCTAATTAATTTCGATATGGCGAAGACTTATTCTCAAAATCCATTTCTTTCAAATCGATAAAAGACAATGTTTTAATTCTTGAACAACTTAATTTATGTTTCACTGTAATAGACGAAAGAAAAAGAAAAAAAACTGTTTCGTTTTTTGGGGGGTGGGGGGGGAGGGAAAATTTTTTTTTTTCGGAGGCTTTCACCAAAAATGAGCAATAAAATCTTTACATATTCAAGATATTTCCAATGCTTTTTTCACTAAAATACTCCTATTTTGGGTAAATAAAAGATTCAATTTAGACACTTTATTTGCAAATTTTATACATTTTCTACAAAGTTTTTTATGGACAATTCTCTAAGAGTACTTTCAAAATTTTTGAATAAAAAACAGGTTAAAATTATTGTATCCGGAGTTTTTCATTACAAAAGCATTTAAAAATAAACACGTTCAGCTGTTTATGATTTTATATGCAGAGTTGTTACCAAATTTTAAGAAATAAAACTGTTCGTTTCTTTTTAATGAATTTTTTTTGTGAAATATGTAAGGAAAAATGTAGAATATTCAAGATAAAACGGCCAAAATAAAGCACATTTGGAACATAAATTATTTCTTTTTTCAGACCGGCAAATAAACAAATTTAATGTCTCATAATATAGTATATACTAATATAATATATTATACTATATATATAGAATATATTATATATACTATTATATATATATATATATTATTATATAATATATATATATAATATATATATATAATATAATAATTTTAATATAGCGGTTTCCAAGCACCTTTCCATGGATTTAAATAATTACCGAGTTGCAAAGCCGCAGTGATATCGAAGGCGGGGGAATTAGAAACTAGTTTCTGAGATACCTTCTTTTTGGGTAGGTGGATCGGCGACTGCGTGTAGAGCCTACTGCACATTGAGTCTTAACGGCGACGGCTGATGTCGATTGTCTCGAGTCCTGCTGCGAGTGAAATTTATTATTCTTCTATTATTGCACACTTTGACCACAACAAGGCATCTCTCGTGCCCATTTACGGCCGTGCTTTACTTTGGTTGTGTGCTCCTGTTAACCAAGGTAGCACCAAAGCAGAAGCCAAATGTAGCCCCAGCAGGCTGTCCAACCCCCCCTGTCGAATTAAATAATATTCTGAGTCGGGAGCAGAAGATTAGGAAAACTGTCCGATATGCCTCTTTTTATAGGAAGAGCGGATGCGCGAATAGTGGATGGAGCCTCCTGTTACATTGTCTAATGAGCGTCAGCTTGTTGTCGATGATTTGAGGGCCCTTGACTCGAGAGGGAATTTTTCTTTGTCAATTATATTGCAAATTTGCCGAACAAGCATGTACTGGCCCATTTCGGGCGTTATCTTACCTTGTTGTTGCTCCTGTTAAAACCCGAGGAGCACTCCTAAAGCAGCCAACTGCCATGTAGCCCAAGCAGGAATGTTCCAACACCCTCCTGTCATTTAATAAGTACGGTTTCAAAACAGTGATATCGAAGCAGGATATAAGAAAATTGTCCGAGATGCCATCTTTCTTCTGGGAAGCTTGATCGGATCGGTTGCAGAGCTTCCTGAACGCTTGAGTGATCGCCTGCGCGTGTTGTCGATGCGTTCGAGTCATGGAGTGATGTCTGAAATTTATCTTCGATCCTTATTATTGCAAATTCCGTCGCAACAAGCATGAGTGCCCATTTCGCGTATCTTGACTCTTTGGTTGGATACTTCCTGTAACAGGGGAACACCCATGCAGAATTCCATAGCCCAAGGCAAGTTTCCAACCAACCCTCTTGTCGATTTAGAATGAGTAACGTAAGTTTCAAAGCATTTGATCGGTACCGCAGATGCAGATTGAAACTGTCTTGACATGCCCTATCTTTTTCTGGGAAGGTGGATCGAACTAGTTTTAGAGCTTTCTGTACATTGTCTAACGGCACGCTGTGTCGATGGTTCAGAATCCTGGCGCGGAGTGATTTTTTCTTTGTCGTATTATTGCAAAATATGTATCTTGCACTAAGCATGTGTGTGACCCCATTCCCGATTACTTGACTGGTATTGGTTGCGTTCCTGTAACCCGAGGAACAACCCAAGCAGAATGCCAGGTCACCCCATCAGGTGTTCCAACCACCCTCTGTCGATTTAAATAAGTACCGAGTTTAAAAGCCAGTGATACTCGGGAGCAGAAGAATTAGAAAATCTGTTCTCGAGATGCCTTAGTTTTTCTGGGAAGGCGGATATTAATTAATATTAAATTTCATTTTTATTAAAACAAAAAAATTTACAACAATCCAGAGAATTTATTAAAAAAAACTATTTCTCAAACCTATTGTTAAAAATTCGTGAATCTCATATCCTCTATAGCATTATTGTAATCCCCTATCGGATGCTTCATTAGATATTTGAAATTTGCTTTTTCTGCCCCACGTGGTATATGCTTGAGAAGGTATGACATTGATTATCTATTGAACGCTTGAGGGATATTTTGAACCTATAATTTCAAAACCGATTTCCCCCCGCCTCTCCTCCCCTTGAAGATGTTCTATTTATATAGACTGAGGCCATAGATAAGTATATATATACTATTAATATACTACTAATAAATATATATATATATATATTATAAATCTATATAACTATATACTATATATACATATAATTAAATTATAATATATACATAAATTATACTATAGTATACTATATATATTATATAGTATACTATATAGCTATATATATACTTATATATATCTATCATTATTATTATAAATTATATAATATAAGACTATTATTAATAATATATTCTATAGGTACTTTCATTAGTTATATATATGATAATAGTATCATAATACTAATATAATGATATTAATATAGCCAATACAGTACCTATATATATAATATATAATATATAATATATTATAATAATATATATATAGATATAATCATATATAAATATAAATATATAGTAACTATATATATTATATATAATCTTATTATAATATTACTATAAAACTATTCATATATTATATATATATAGATATATATGTACATAATATATAATATATTATAGATATTATATATTATAATAATAGTAATAATAACTCACAACCATAACTATATATATATATAGTATATTATATTTATATATATATATCTATATATATTATATATATATAATATACATATATAAATAAATATGTATATATATACCCTACCTGTGTTTTTACAATAGTAAATAAATACATATACTAATATATACCTATATAGTCTATTATATGTACTATATCTATACGATCATATATAATATATATATATTCCCACTGCCCCAAACAGTAAATAGTTCTTTCATTACAGACTTCCAGCTCCGGCTAAGGTTTCTAATTTATACCGCAAGATCTAACTCCGGCGCCGGACATCCGACAAGGTCTTCACTGTGCACTATTTTAAACACTGCAAATTCGGACATGCACGTTTTACTCTGGCCCAATCAATTCTGTCACACCATTAAAAAAATATATATATATCGAAATAACATCGTATCACCTGCGCGCCTCCCGCTCCGACTCCAGATTCCCGAGCTCCGACATAAGGAATTCTGCAAACTATCTATTGGCACTCATTAGTACAGCACGTCTTCTGACAAAAATCATATTTATAATAACTCCTAACAAAAGTATTTAATGAAGAAACAATTTGCATGACACCTAGCGGATTCCCGACTACCGACATCCGGACTTCCGGTCATCCGACTACAGGGATCACATGACTATATTTGCATAAAGTTATTCATCAACCGTCTTCTGGCTACTATAAATTTCTCTCACTAAAAAATTTTTATCATTGAAAACTATTCCTGACTACCTAGGATTCAGTGCTCCAACTCAAACGGGCTATCAGCTCCGGACTCCGACGACTCACCGACTAAGGGTCTGCTACATATTTCAGACATTGTCTCGAGCACCGTCATCTTCTATGCCAAATTAAATGATTTTCACCTAAAAAAATATTTTCAGGATAAAAAATTCCTATCTGACCAGGATGGCACTCCGGAATCCGCCTCCGCACTAAACGGACTCCGAAACTACCGACTAGCATGTACTTCGAACACTTTATTGAAAAACTGATTCAGACCACTTCTTCCATAAACAATATTCTCTTCATCAGCCTAAAAGAATTTATTCTTCGAAAAATAATTCACTTCACCTCTGGATGCAAGAATCACGGATTCGGACTCCAGGCCTCGACCTTCGACGTTCTGGCTCGTGACTACGGATCGACTAAGTTTCTAGCGCTGATTTGAAACAATCTGTCTCCAGCACGCATCTTCCTGGCCAATAAATTTTATACCCAAACAATATTACTCCTTTGAAAAGAACGAATCCAATACCCGACGGGATCCGAGCTAAGGATGGGCATCCTATCCGACGTCGAGATTCCTCGAACTCCGCGATGCCCACTATAATTGACATCAGTTACATCTATTTGAAAATGTGACAATTGACTAACAATATACTCTAGTCCAATAAAAATTTTCCCCTAAAAAAAAATTTTCTGAACAAAGCAAAAATATATACGCTATGGATCCGGAACCGACTACAACGTTTTTCCTCGCACTATTTGGCAATAACACTGTTCAGGCACGACTCCTTAGGACCAATATAGAAGCACTTTTCACCTTTAAAAAAAAATAACTTTATTTTGCGAATACACAGTTTAACCTCCCAGCCCGAACACATGGCTGCCGACATCATGGCTCCGGACTCCGTTCCTACTCCGACATCTGCCTTATAAGCCTCGTCGGAACAGGAACACAGGTAATAACCTTGAGCTAATGTACTAGTGTGAACTAATTTGAGTCTCCAACGCAACGTCTTCTTCTCATAATAAATTATTTTCAACCGAGAAAATTATTCTTCCGAAAAACATTCATACCACAAGATCGTGCGCATACGATCCGGCACGGCCTCCCACTTCGTCTTCGGCCTCCGGATCGCCGACTAGATTTCTGCACGTAACTTTATGAACAACCGTGCTACAGACACCGTCTACCTGAGCAAATAAATTTTCTACCTAACAACTCAAATATTTCGAAAAAATTCTATTTACCACGGATGCCGGCTAAGACGACTCCGGAACTCTAGATCCGACTTCGGCTCCGGATCCGAACCTAATGTTTTTCATACCACTACTCAAAATTTTCTGCGACAATAAAGTCCCGCCTAAAAAAAAATATCTTCCACGACCAATCAATATTCATAAGCAGGATTCGGCTTACGAAATCCAAAACGGCAACCAGATACGGCTCACGATACGACTATCGGCTCCGATCCGCTAAAGTTTCTACCGACCTATCTTGAACACCTTGATAATTTCAGCCACGTCTTGCTGAGTGAGAGAAATTTCACCTAAAAAAATATTTTCTATGAGAGAAAATTCATACCCAGCGGATTGGATACGGAATCCGGATCCGGATCCGGCTTCAACTTCTTCGGATTCGGCTCCGGATCCGACTCAGGTTTTTTCACTATTGAAAATTGTTCAGCACGCCTCTTCTGACAACTAAATTCTTTCACAAAAACCATATTCCCCGAAAAAAATTCCATACCCAGGATTCCGGGCTCGGATAAGGCTCCGGATCCGACTTCGGCTATGGCTCGGGATCCAAATAATGTTTAACACTATTTGAACACCTTGTCAGACACGTCTTCTGAAAAAAATTTTTCAACAACTCAAAAAATATTTCTGAAGAAAATTCCATACCCAGGATCCTGATCCGGCTCCGGTCGACTGTCGCTTCTGGCTCCGCGATCCGACTAAGGTTGCTGCACTATTTGAAAATTGTTCGCGCACGCTCTTCTGACAATAAATTTTTCAGCCAAAAAAATATTCCCGGACAAAAACTCAATACCCAGGACCCGGCTCCGGATACAGGCTCCGATAACGGGGACCTCTTTTTCTTCGGGGGGGGCTCTTTCGGCCTTCCGGCTCAGGACGCTGACTAATGTTTCTACACTGTTTGAACATTGATTCAAAACTTTCTTTAAAATAAATTTTTCACCTAAAATATTTCCTGAAGAAAATTCAAGCCGACTCACCCCAGGGAACTCTGGATCAACCGGACTATCCGCCATCCGGCTCGACTTCGGTATCCGGCTTACGGCCCCGCATCCACACTAAAGCGTCTGATCGCTCATATTGCAAAAATTGCTTCGGCAACCTTCTGAACAAACCTAAATGGTCTATCCACCACAACAATACTTTCCCGAAAAATTACCAAGTAACCCAGGATATTCCGGCTCACATCCCATGGCTTCGGATCCGGTTATAAATAGACTTCTGCTTATCCGATCGCTCGCCAGATCCACGAAACTAAGGTTTACGATACACTATTATTCGATAACTGTTCAGTAACGTCTTCTCGGGTTAACATAACTTCATTTTTGCAACTCGCTACCGGACTATCAGCGATCCGGACTACCCG
>JABUQX010136299.1:15000-18245 GCA_015478945.1 Trachelipus rathkii | reverse complement strand
AATGTTACGCCAGGTACAAGCGTAGGTAAGGTTCATGAGGCAAGAATCTATCTTAGTCAGGTCGATGACAGTTACAAAGACGATGGATGCTTACGCATTCAAAAGATCTTTGACGGAGACCAGACGGGAAAGAAAGCTTGCGAGATGACTAATCTACAATTGTACCAGGTGTATGATAATTTGAACGATAGGGAACTCATCGTTGACTCCGGCTCTATGTATAACATCTTGAAAGCCGATTCTGTTGCAAGGCGAAAGCCTATTATCGGCCACATGTTGGCCGCAAATAACAGTAAAATTAATATCTATGATGTAAAAACTATTAAATTTGACATTAATATGAGTAAAATTTATGTAGATGAGTTCTATATAGCTGACGTAGAAGTAAACATCTTAGGTCTGCCATTTCTCAAACGTTATAATTTAGGTATAAGCTTTCAAAATGACATTTTAATTGACCCCTCAACTAATAAAGCTATAAATTTAGTTAGAAATAATGATTTTAAAAATAAATATGTGCATGAAATTTCCAGAGATCCTAAATCTCCCTCTGCAACCATTTCAACCTCTCCTAAGCATGTTCCTATCAGTGATATCTTTTATAATGATTTATTATTGGAATACAAAGATTTGTTTCTCAATCCTTATGTAACCGAAAATAATTACATAAAAATTAAACAAAATGAAAGATGGGGAGAGATCTTTGAAAAGTATAAAGGCAAAATGAGCTGCGGGAACACCGCATTAATAAATAAAGAGGGTCAAATAACTGCAAATGAAGAACAAGCAGTCATACCTGAAAGAATATTAATAGAATTAGCTAATACATACCCTTATAAAGCCAACATCAAAGGCTCCCCGATAGCTATGAGAGCCAGAAGGATCCCCCATAAATTATATAATCAAACAAAAGCAGAATTTGATAATTTAGTTGCAACAGGTGTACTGATACGAACTAATTCCGCCTGGGCCTTCCCAGTGTCTGTCTTGGAGAAAAGTCATAACAGAGTTAGATTGATTTCAGATTTCCGGGAGTTAAATAAAAGAGCGGAACCCGAGCCCTATGGCTTACCCACATTGCAGGATGCAATATTCACATTGCAAGGGAGCAGATATTTCTCACGGGTCGATATGACGCAAGCTTACTATTCAATACCATTACATCCAGAAAGCATAAAATACTTCACTATTACCTCTAATATGGGAAATTTTAGCTATTGCAATTTACCCATGGGATATTCAGCATCGCCATTTGTGTTCCAACGTTTCGTCAATATCCTCCTGCAGGGCCTCGAGAATACGCAAGTTTATATGGATGATATATTAGTCCATAGTAAGACCAAAGAGGAGCACAAGATTGCCCTTGAAAGGGTGTTTAAGCGGTTGCAATACCTACATGTAAACCTCAACCCCTCCAAATGCCAACTAGGAGAAACGGAAATTGACTACTTAGGATATACTATCAATGAAGACGGGATACGGCCTAATTATGAGAAAATAAAAGAGATATTGGAGGTGCCAAAACCTAAAACAATAAGAGATTTAAGAGCCTTTTTAGGGCGCGTGGGCTTTTATCGCAATACATTAGTATGTTGGGCAGATGTAATAGCCCCCTTGAATCTATTTTTACGGGGAAAACCCTATTCTAGACGAAGAATAATTTGGAATGAAGCGGCAGACAAAGCCTTTGAAAATGCAAAGAAAGCAATCCAACATGCCTCCACCTTGACCTACCCTAGTGCTAATGGGCCGATAAAGGTCATAGTACATGCCACAAGTATAGCAATTGCATGTGCAATATTATCGAATGATGAAGAAAGTCGGCCAATCGCATTTTATAGCAGTGTCTTATCCCCCACTGAACAAAAATATGATTATGCAAATAAACTACTTCTGTGTTTGAATAAAGTACTTTTAAAATACGGATACCTTATCATAGGACGTCAATTTGCAATTGAAACAACATCGAGAGAGTTACTATCTCGATATAGTCGAGTAAACCATTCTAAAAATCAAAATGTTCGAGAAGTCCGCCAACTGAATTTTGTTAGCTCATTCCAACCGTCATGGCATATAATCACTTCCAAAAACAACCCTTTGTCTGTCTATCTTATAGATAATGAAATAATTGCAGATTGCAAAACTGATGAAGGGGCGTGGCCTCAAAATCTCTCAGCCAATAGCGGCGCGTCAGTTGTACAGACAGAGAACAGGATTGGTTCCTCAGCGAGCGTCTCGACCAATCAGAGCTCAGGACAGAAACCCAACAGAAATAATAACAATAAAGGCTCTTTAAACGCAGAATAGAATGTGCCTCTACCTGAGGATTTAAAGGGTTGGTCCCACAGGAATTCAGACGGCGAGACAGCACGCGCCAAAACCGCAGACACAAAAAAAGGTCTACAAGCAATCCTTTTAAACCAAACCACTGACCCAAATTCCAAAAATACCTCACATTCTTGCTATGAGAAAATCACGAATTTAAATGAATCACCTATACCGGAGGCGGAGCGGTTAGCTTTAGAAAATAAGTTATTGGATGAATATAAAACTCAAATTGTACACCAAAAAGCTGTGTGTGAGAGACATGAAGAACCTATAGAGGTAAAAATGGTAAATTTAGTCACTAAAGCGCAGATAGAACTGATAAAGCGTTTTAAAAATCAAATAGATTATAAAAGCATAATGACCAATCAGGAAAATGATGAATACATAAAAACCTTGCTATTAGACAAAACAAAAAGCTCTCTTATTATTAAAAGACAAAGTTTTTGGTATCAAAGAGAGGAAATTAAACTGTATGTGGATATCTCGCTAAACTATGCCAGAATATTGCTTCCAAATGCTAATATTGATGACGTAATAAAAGTGACACATTCCCAGGGACACCTTGGGATAAATCGCTGTCTGACTGCTATCAAAGTTGATTATGTCTTCCAGAGCATGCACAGGCGCGTGAAAAAGATCGTGCAGATGTGTGAACAATGTCAGCTTAGCAAAGTAGGAAGGAAAATCAATCCCATCTATGGAAAGTATAGAGAGGTCAGTCACAAGTTTCAGATAATGAATGCAGATATTCTGAAATTACCCCCTTGTAGGGGCTACAAGTATTTATTTACCCTTGTAGATCGGTTCTCACATTACGTTTGGGCCTTTCCCCTCAGAGATATAACTAAAGAGACGGTAGTGAAAGTGCTTGTCAATAAAATATTTCCAGATATTGGTGTCCCAGACAATTTTGTCAC
>JABUQX010136298.1:20000-27911 GCA_015478945.1 Trachelipus rathkii | reverse complement strand
CATTGTACTTCGTTCAGTTATAGATTTGGGTGTTTAACCGTTTTCCTATATTTATATAGAAACGCTCATATTTTCGTGCGCCCTTCAATATATATACATACTATATATATATATATATATACTTTATATATATAACATATATATATATATATATATATATATATATATATATATATATATATATATATATATATATATTGATTGATTGATTTGCTTGATAGATAAATAGACTAGATAGAGTAATAAAAATATAGCTCTCTCTCTCTCTCTCTCTCTCTCTCTCTCTCTCTCTCTCTCTCTCTACTCTCTCTCTCTCTCTCTCTGTATATATATATATATATATATATATATATATATATATATATATATATATATATATATATATATATATATATATATATATATATATATATATATATATATATACCACACAACATTCCCCCTAAATAAAATCCTGCCTACGCCCATGAATTGCATATGAAATTCGGGATCTAATTTTTAAATAATATATATATATATATATATATATATATATATATATATATATATATATATATATATATATATATATATATATATATATATATATATATATAAGCTTTGCCCCCCCCCATGGGCACGAACCGTTCACCTGGCACTCCCAATTTTCGGCTTTTCATCGAAAAGAAAAATGAAATTTAGCCATATCTTTTTTCCAGTTTATCCAATCAATCCCAAATTTTGGGAGTATAATTTTTTTACAAAATTTCACATCTTTTATTTTATAAGTTTTTTTGTATGAGCCATATTTTTTTATCTCGATAAATAATGGGTTTACAAGGATTGATTGGATAAACTGGAAAAAAGATATGGCTAAATTTCATTTTTTATTTCGACGAAAAGCCGAAAAACTGGGAGTGCCAAATTGGTGAACGGTTCGTGCCTCAAAATATTGTCAGATATAAAAGTTGTAGCGCATCTAAAATGCTTTTTAAAAAATCTTCAATCAATAAAATCGGTTGATTATTAACAAATATATGCCTAAAACTTTAATTACATAAAAAATTGCCTAAACCCAGTTCACAGTTACTTGCTTCATACAAAAAAGAATGATTTTTATTTCATTGCAACAAAATAATTTATAATGAAACATATCAAATTAAAGGTCTAGGTCCAGTGATTCTGAAAATCTAAAAATAAAGCTAATCCGTTATATATGAAAAAAGTTTTTAAAGGAAAACCTAAAAAAAGTAGGCCACACTACTTCTATGAAAATCTTTTAATAGGCTTTGACAAATACGTTCAATATTGGTTGTTTGGTTCGCCCAAATCTAAGGATTAATTTAAGACCAAAATTAAAGCAATTGGTCATCTACAAAGGAAAAAAATAACAAAAACTGATTTTGGTTCACAGGGCCTACTTATAACTTTTTTCGGGGGGTTCAGAAAAACATCAATAAATTCTATACCGCTTTGAATTTTCAATTTTCGATTTCAGTATGTTGTTCCTCTTGCGCTAACGATTAAAACTATATATAACTGAATAAAATCTGTAAAGTATGAGAGAAATTATAAAGAACTGAAAAATTAAGATCAAAAAGAATTTCGATTCCAATCCTCAGTAGCTTATGCGTATATAGCATCTTTACTGCATTTTTTGGGAAAGCGTTAATTAAACTTTTAAAATATTATTTTTTTTAAATAGCAATTTTTATTTTCTTAAACTTTGAATATATCTCTATATGTATGGAAAATTTGAGCTAAAAAAATTATATCCTTCATATATATTTATATTAATTTATTTTGGTAGGCCAGTTATGAAAAGGTGAATCCCGATAATATTCAATATTTTTAAAATTCTTTATTTAATATGCGGTTTTTTGGCATTTTTCATTAATTTAATGATTTTTACACTAAAAATAGTTCATAACCATACTAATACAAATGTATAAAGTGCTATAATAATAATATTTTCATCGCGTCTCCAAATCATCCATCCATTCAAGTTATAATAATAATAATATAATAATAATAATAATAATAATAGCCAATAATAATAATAATAATAATTTTAATAATAATAATAATATATATATATATATATATATATATATATATATATATATATATATATATATATATATATATATATATATATATATATATATATAAATATAAGATATTTTAATAGAATTGTATATAAAATAAAATTGTTTTTTTTATATAAAAAAGGTATTGTAATTTCCTTTGATTGTTAATTTTATTATGTCAACTAAGTTAACAATTTCTTTTAATAAATCTAATATATATATATATATATATATATATATATATATATATATATATATATATATATATATATATATATATATATATATATATATATATATATATATATATATATATATATGGTCAGCCTCTAGAAGAGCCACAATCCATATCTCAAAGACTACAACAGCTACCGGGAAAAGGAGAACATTGGTGGAATGCTGGTCCAATTTTAGTGCGAAAAAAACCTCAAAAACTACAATAGCTACAGCGAAAAGGAATACATTTTTGGAATCCTGGTAAAATTTTAGTTAGGAAAATGTAAAAAAATAAAAAAATAAAAAAAAATTATTGGTTAGTAATTATAGTAATATGGGGATTGAGAGCCTATTTAGAGACCTTTATTGGTTACTCGTTCAAATAAATAGACTTTCTATTAAATTTTACTTTTTACTTAAGTATACCCCAAGGGTATACCGCACCGATGGCAGAGTCGGGGTCTCTCGGCCTTCCCGGGGAACTACGGGGTAGGACTAATTCCCCCCCGGAACCCCAGCTCTTTGGTATTTGGGTGTCGCGGGGGTTCCTCCGCCCCTCCCCTACGGGGTATGGAAAACGTCCCCCCTGTGTTCCCCGTCGGCTCGAGCCCCCTACATTGCCATGTAATACCTTTACAAATAATATATATATATATATAATATATATATATATATATATATATATATATATATATATATATATATATATATATATATATATATATATATATATATATATATATATATATATATACTATGTCTCAGCACCCCCTCAAAAAAATAGCCAATTTTTATGTTTAATTCAATTTTCACTAAAATTTTGAAGTTAAGTGTATTCCTTTTCCTGTATCTATTGTTGTTTTCGAGATATGATTTTTTTAATTTTTTTTTTTTTTTTTTTTACAGTTTCCTCGGTAAAATTTTGCCAGCAATATATTCCTTTTCCCGGTAGCTGTTGCAGTTTTTGAGATATGGATATTATATGCAGATTCCCCTTATTCCATATATATATATATATATATATATATATATATATATATATATATATATATATATATATATATATATATATATATATATATATATATATATATATATATATATATGGACAAAGTTACTTAACGCCACACGGAACGGGGGCTCGGATCAAAAAAAAATTTCACAGGTAGCACATCTATGATACATAATAGATGTTCTAGCGGTCGCGAAATGAATTTTTTTTTACCTGTTCTAAGGGGTGAAATTAGGTTAGGTTAAGTTAGATCAAGTTAGGTTAGGTTAGGTCCAGGTCAGGTCAGGTCAGGAAAAAAAAATTCGACCCTAGAACATCTATTTATGTATCTTCGCATTTGTGAAATTTTTTGATCAACTCCGTTTCATTATTGGGCGTTAAGTAACTTTACCTATATATATATATATATATATATATATATATATATATATATATATATATATATATATATATATATATATATACTCTTCCTGCTATATATATATATATATATATATATATTACTTTTTTGAAGCAAAAACTAATCGAGGTGGAGGTGATTTTACAGAGGAAATAAAGCTTTGAGTAAAGTAGAAAATCTTCCCATATAAACTTAAAACATATCTAATTTCAGATTAAATTAAAATTTAATTAAAGATTTAACATTAACATCAAAACTAGTATTGTCCTGTATTACATAGGATACTCATTACTTTTTTATAAATATCTAATTTGAAAAGTAAAATACGTAATAGGTATATTTCATGAAAATTGTTCTTCCCCTATATAAGCCTACTTCTTCTCTTGTATGATCATCTGACCTCCTTCCCTCCTCCCCCTCCTCCTGAGTCAGACGAAATGTCCCCATCATCCAAGCGCGCCGGAAAAATACACACATTTTGCTTAAATGTTATTTTATGAAAAAAGAAAATTGCTCAAAATTTCTAGAAGTAAAAAAAATATCGTTTATTCGATACTGAGAAAAAAATATCGATATATCGATATATCGGTTGAAAAAATATCATCGATATTTTTTCGATACTATCGAAAAAAAATATCAATATCGATATATATCGGTCCTCTTGCGGCATCCCTACACAATGGCTTCTCAGAAGGAGATGGTGAATATATTAGCTGATGATAACTTGCTTTATTCTAAAAATAATAAAGTATATAGAGATTCATTAAATAAACTTGATGAAAAAGATTTAAAGAAAATGTTTACTTTAAATCAAAAACTTAAACCAACATTTGAAAGTGGAATTAAACAAAACGATAAAAAAAAACAAAATAAACAAAAAACTAAAATCGAGGGAGCGATGATTGAACTAAAATACAAAAAGGATACATACTATTTTGAAGATGATTTTAAAAACATTTCTGAAGTTGATGAAAAAATAAATAAGGGGGAAATTAACTTTGATGATGAAAATATAATTACAATTCATGATACACTGACAGAAGGTGAAAATAATATGCAAAGTATTCCTTTATATCCTAGATTTGTAAAATCTCAACTCTATAATCATCATATAGAAAAAGAAGGTAAAACGATACAAGACTTGCAACACAAATTTAAACTAGAACAAAGACAAGTATATTATTATATAAATTTCTTTAAATTAATAAATGAATATAATTTTTTATTAAAAGTAAACCTGTCGTTTTCTCTCATGACCAAGAATATGAAAAAAATAAAAGAAATAATTGAAAAAGATCAAGAATTAAAACAAATTTGTAAAAGAAAACTCGACTTGAATTCATCTCTCAGAAATATCGAAAGAAGCTTGGGCAATGTCTCAGTTGAAAATAAAGATAAAAAATAAAAATATATAAAGCAAGTTATATTAAAAAAGTTATTGTAAAACTCAATATTGTCTCTATTATATATAAAAAATATAAAATAGAGACGGTAAACTTCTCATTTTCTAAATTATTAGAAAATAATGATCACCTCTATGAATATCAAACATTTATATTTATAAGTATAAATATAAATTCTGCAAAGCTTTTGTTGATTGCAATCGTAGCGCAGTGGTAGCGTGCCCGACTTTTTTCCCCTCAGATAGCCACATTCGCTGAGTTTAATTTTTGACTGAAATAGAATTTTTAAAAAAAGTTACTCCTAAAAATTATATTTTCTTTTTATTGTTGAAAGAAAACAGAAGCACTGTAAAAATATAATTTGGGTAACTATAGTAGAATGAAGCAAGCGATAAAGAAACCTGGAAAAAAGTCTTCCAGGATATCTCCGAGTGAAATGAGGGTGGGTGGGGTGGTAGCTCCTTCGAGAGAAATGAGGGGGTGGGGTGGTACCATCGTTTTCTATACTACTCATATATATATATATATATATATATATATATATATATATATATATATATATATATATATATATATATATATATATATATATAAACTATATATATATATATATATATATATATATATATATATATATATATATATATATATATATATATATATATTTATATATATATATATATATATTTTTATAATAATAACAATATATATCATATATCTATATATATATATATATATAATCTATATATATATATATATATACTATATATATATATATATATATATATATATAATATATATATATCTTCTTTATATATATATATATATATAACTGCTGCTATATATATATATATATATATATATATATATATTCTATTATATTTTTACCTATATCTATTATTCAAATAATACAAATAGTACAAAAATAAAAAATTCTTTAAAAAAAACATCAAAAACAAAAAAATAGTAGATCACAAAGAATATCAACGAAAGGAAATAGCAATGGGCCAAAGATACAACTTGGTCAATGTAATGGCGCTTGCAGGCTGACGCTTTTATGTAATGTTGGTGCCTGAGGAGGCATTAAATTAAAAATAATGTAAAAGTAGTTGATAGTTGCCCTAGGCTGTGGCACTTCCCAGATAATAAAAGAGATCACGATAACAGTATATTAAGACTAAAATGTTATTATTTATTGAAACTGCCAACATGTGACTTGTAAGATCTTTGTCTATGAGATTACGAAGGAACAAAAAAAAAGAATAAAGACGGTACTGCAATTAAAACGTGAACTCAAAAAAAGTTGTATCAGTTAAAGTTTTTTGGAGTACGGACTAAATCTGCCTTCCATTTCGTAATCTATTTGAAAAAGATGTCCGAAATTGCATTGCAAGCGATATTTCAAATCGGAAGAATTAATATTGAAAAGTTAAGCGAGCAAGGTTATAAGAAAACTATGTGAGATCACTTTCAAATAAATCAGTTGAATGTGAACAAGATTAAACCAAACAAATCTGGACCCAAATGAAGGAGATCTTTGTTAGAAGTGCAAGAAAAATGTGCTGATGTGCTAAATTAGGAGGGAAAATGTGAATAGTGAATGATGGAAAGAAGAGATAATGCAAGCGGAAAAAAGTAAAAAAGAGAAGTGGTTGAAAGAGGTCTCAAAAGAAAGATGAATGGAAATATACATGGAGGAAAAAGGAAGATTAAAGGTTGCATACCTAGGAAGAAAAAGTGGCAAATTAACAGTTTGGAAGGAGAGTGAGAGTTTTGTAAATTTTCGTAGAAAAATGAAAAGGGTCGAACTTTCGTGACTGATGAAATGAATGTTAGGAGAGTGTGGAATAAACATTTTGAAATTCTGTATAATATTAGTGGGAATAAAGGGGTGATAGTGAATGTGTGTAGGTTTGATCTTGTAAGAAGAAATAGGTATTTTGGGGATGGGACAATTAGTATAGAGAAGGGTAAAAGAGCGAGAAAATTGAACAATAATATTTCAGCAGTTATAGATGGAAATACTGTTAAAATTGTCGAGAATTGATATGAGATTTGAATGAATGGATGAGGAAATTGTGTAACAAAGCGTTTATGGAGAGTATAGTTCCCAAGGATTGGGGGAGAGTAGTAGTAGTACACTTATATAAAGGTAAGGGAGATAAGGGAAACTGTAGGAACTATAGGGGAATTAGGTTATTGAGAGTTGTAGGGAAATTATATGCTGGTATTTTAATTGAAAGAGTGAGTCAAGCGATTGAGGGACTGATTGGAGAAGAACCAAGTGAATTTAGAAGTAATAGAGGATGTTTAGATCATATTTTCACATTAAAACAAATGATTGAGAAATTGATTGAGAAGAAGAATAATTTGTATTTAAGTTTTATTTACTTGGTATAGGTGTATGATAGAATTAATAGGGGATCTCTGTGGCAGATGTTGGCAATATATGGTGGTGGCAGTAGGCTTTTAAATGGAAAAAAATGTATTTATGTAGATAGTGAAATGGTTTGTAAGAATAACTGGAGTTGAAAGTGAATGATTTAATATTAATAGTTGAACAGGGCATGGAAGTGTTATGTCTCCTTGGCTAATTAATTTGTATATGGATGGAATGTTAAAAGAATTATAGGCAGAGGTATTTGAAGAAGGTGACAGGTTGATGTAAAATGGAGGAGAGTGGTGGGTGCCCTGCTTATTGTACGCTGATGATTTGTTTTTGTGTAATGAATCTAAAGAAAGTTTGAAGAGATTGGTAGAGAGGTTTGGCAGGGTTTGTAAAAGAAGGAATTTGAAAGTAAATGTAAATAA
>JABUQX010136298.1:0-5000 GCA_015478945.1 Trachelipus rathkii | reverse complement strand
TTTCTTCCTTAATAATAATAATATGTAATAATAATAATAACTTAATAATAATATATATGTATATATATAATAATATATATCTTTATAACAACAATAATAGCAATAATAATAATAATATATAACCTTAATAACATATATATATATATATATTATATATATATAATAATATCATATTCTATCTATATACTACCATATATAATATATATATATATATATAACAACCTTTTCCACCCTAAATGAAATAACTTAACCTTAACCTTATATATGCTACATATATATATATATATATATGACATTCAGACCGATGGGACGATTAATCAGGATCTCGGAGGGAATCTGATTTGTTTTCTGGGAATCGGAATCGGAATCAAGTCCCAGAGTCGACAAAATTGGCGCTACGATTCTTTGGTAGCACAATCTGAAAAATAATCTTTATTCGATCTTTATGATATTTCAAAGACAATATTTCGAAGTCTGCTATATTGATTTTTAACTTCAGTCCTTCCTTATTTCTATTTAATTAAAGAAAACTGGATTGAGCGGCTCATCTTTACGTAGAGCTTAAAGATATCATGTTAAGATTACACTACCAGATAGCCATGGTGAGGAGGGCAGTCATTTGGCAATGTTTCGTTAGTCATGTTATGTAATATGTTTTGATAATTATATACGCGTGATCTCGTAAGCGAGCAGTGATATATTTGCCTTGTAGGCTTGTAATAATTGGAGCTTTTGAATATAAAAGCTCTCCTTCGAGTTTCACTTTTTCACGTATCTCACACAGTATCTAATATAAGTGATTGTCTTCAAAATGTTATGGAAGAATTCAATATTCCTGCTAATAAAATTCATATTATAGTAAGGAATAACGGACCTAATATGGCTGCAGGAGTTAAACAAGCAGGATTCCAGGCATTACCTTGCTTTTTACACTCTTTGCAACTAGTTTTCAATGATGCAATATTTGAACAAAGAGACGTGAAAAAAATATATCTATATGCAAACAAATCTCAGGTCATTTTAATCACTCACCTCAAGCTATTGCCAAGTATGAGGAATATCAAACTAGATTTAATTTACAACAGCACAAATTTATTCAGGATATACAAACCAGATGTAATAGCCAGTATTATATGCTTTCAAAAAATTTTGAACAAAAGACGGCTCTCATTTCATATTCCAGTTATCATTCAAAACCTGGATGCTTAGAAACAACGGAAAGTTCTTGAAAAATTGCTAGAAATGCTTAAAAATTTTATTCATTGTACAAATTTCTTGAGCCACAGGAAATCAATGGCATCGGCAATAATCCCAAATATGAAAGTGATTTGCAGTTCTTTTAAAAAGGGTCAGAAAAAAGGAATATTTGAGGGACTTGGGTCTAAAGTATCAGCATGGAAAAATTCAGTAAAAAATAGATGCAGCATTTACTTTACTGATAAGAATCTTGTGCTTGCTACCTATTTTGATTCACGCTTTAAAACTACATTCCTTGAGGATGAATATGACAATAAAAAAGTGGAAGATATTCTTAAGCAATGGATGTGCGAAGATATATGTTGTATACAAGAAAGGAAAACAGTTTCCACTATTTTAAGCGAATCTTCAGATTCTTCTCATTTACTAACAGAATCGGGCGAAAAAGGTGATACTGAAGATAATAGCTTTAACTTCAGTTTTAAAAGCTGTTTTTCGGAATTTAAAGAGAAAAAGACTTTAAAAACAGCAAAGAAACTCATTCCTAAGAAGAAAGACACACATATACTGAAAAAATTGAAGATGTTATAAAAGTAGAAATCAGCTAATATAAAAATATGAAAGGTATTAAAAATTCACAAAGTCACTTACAATGGTGGTCAAAGAATAAAGGTACCTTTCAGCATTTGGCTGTCCTTGCTAGATAATATTTAAGCTTGCCCCTTTTCCTTGGAAAGTGAAAGACTATTCAGAATTAAAGGATCAATTTATTTTCCTAAAAAAGTCGTATGCACGAGGAAACAGGAGAAATGTTAGTGTTTTTGCACTCCAATTTAAGAGTCATGCATTTTGACTACAAATAATAATGATAATTTTGCTTCAAGATCTTACTTTGAGTAAATTAAAGAAGGAATTTTTTTTTAAGCAAAAAAGGACAAAAGTGTTCATTTATTGTAAGATTTTTAAATACTGTTTTTAATTTTCAGTCGTTAAATAAATAAAAGGTAATTAATTAATTATTTATTTAGCAAAAGTAAAATATAAGAGAATTCTATAACATTAATTTTTAAAGTTTTAAATTTCTAAAATTAGTTGATTTAGCAAAATTAGGCATATATATATATATATATATATAGTCATATATATATATATATATATATTATATATATATATATATATATATATATATATATATATATATGCTGCTGCTATATTCCGAACATGAACATATATCTGCTTTCTGCTCCTGGTGCTATATATATACCTGCGCTATTTATATATTAGGGATGTACCGATACCAGAAAAGAGGCCGATACCGATACCGATAACGATACTCTATTTTTTTAGGGTCCGATACCAATACCGATACCGATACGATACTTTAATTAATATAATAAATACACAGTAATAAGATAGAACATTTGTGCACTGCTAGGCAACTCAAGATTGCATTCCCTGTACAAACAATACTTAGTCATTTTTATATTTCACTTATTTGGTTGTGCTCAAGTATATTTATTTTATAAATTAAAATAGTACCTTTAAGGAATAATAATTGCAAATATAATATTAATAACTTTTTTATGTTTGTGTTTATTTAAAAAATATTCCATTTCCATTTTCAAGTAAGTATTAACAAAGTTTAGCTACTTGCTTTTATGTTTTAACATGATTACAATTTACAAGAAGATTCTTTAACTAGCTACAATATAAAGAATAAAAATAATGAAAGAAGAGACCTCAATTAATCAGCAGAAAAGTTAAAATAAAAAAACACTATTACTCAAACATGACATAAAATACTCCTTTAAGATAGATATCATTCAATACTCAAATTCAAAAATTCACAAATTGTGATGCAAAAACATTAAAGCTTTCACTAGTATCTGGCGAGACTGTTGTCTTTTTGGAGTGTTTACATTCCTACCTACCTATACCATGAAGCTCAGACTCGACTAATCAACTAGGTGCTGATAGTATTTGCCAACGGGGTAGATGAAATGCAAATACAAAGTCCTTTCGACCGACTGATTTCACTGTCTTCTGTATTTATATAACGCTGTTTTCAATGAAAATTTACCTCTCATCTCCTCTTTCACAGACTCCAAATTTGAATTATCTTTGCTCCTTGATGACTGTCTCTTCAGTTTTTACGATGAGGTTCCCTGGTGTGATTTCTTTGAAGGTGAATGAGATGTCAATGCAATTTCGGCCATGAACTTATTAAAGTCTAACATATCCAAATCCTCATCTTCAGTAGGTTTATTTGCTGAAAAGCCACCATCGTCACTATCAGTGCTGTTGCCAAGGGTTGCTGATAAGGCGGCTTCCACTTTTGTGAATCTTTTTTTTTTTTTTTTTTTTGTCAAGCGAGCAAGCTCCTGGTTATGCTATTTAATGCATTCTAGAAGTGATTTACCGTCGGAGAAGCCATTCTTGTGGGGTTTCAGCTAGCTTAGGAATTCCTTATTTAGAACCTTTTATTTATTTATTTTTACAGTTGTCACCGCCGCTCACGGGCAGAACCCTATTCAGGGAGTGGGTGTTGAACGCCTCAAAGATTCATATATAATGCAAATTAGGCAAATGAAGGCACAGACGCAGAGGCTTTTAAAGTGAGGAGAGTGAAAATTGAGTAGGAAACAGATGATGGAGGAGAGAGAATTCCCACCAGAACAGAGGTGGCAGGAAAGAAGAAGCACCGCAGCGAACCAGTCTGGGTTACTAACATCAACACAAAACTCATGTGCCGACACAGCACCACCCCTTGTGCTACGAGGGCGTCACAAAGGTGGTGGTGGTGGTACCCGAGTGGATAGTTCCCTCGAGCATTTCCCTCTACAGTACCTATAGAAAAAGGGATAAAGCACCAACATCGCGCCGCAAATATAAGGGGTCAAGTGAACTAGAAAGTACAGTACAGTTTATAAGTCTTTTAGCGGCCTTTGACTCGACCTATCCAAAAGCCGGGTGAAACCAAACCCCCGCCCCACAGATATATGAGAGCAGTACTCCATACAAGGGCAGATGAGACCTTATAGCTGGGGTAACTGAGAAGAGGAAAAAAGTCTCGCACTCTAAACAGAATTTCCCAGTTTCTTTGAGGCCGCCGCCCTAGCAACCACTGTGATTGTTTCAAAACATTTTTTGTATGTTAAAAGGCCAAGGATGTTTATATTGTCAGCTTAGGAGAGACAGAGAGAACCATCAAAAGAGATAGAAAAGTTAAGTGTCTTAAGAGAGAGATTTGTAGAAGTTGGGTTTTTAAAGAATTAAATTTCCCAAGGTTGACCCAACCCTGAGAATTCTATCAGATCAGCGAGAATAGAATCGAAAAGACTAATGTTAAGACGAGAGGCAATTCTAAGTAAAGAGGAGCAGAATTGATATGAGTTGAAGAATGAAGGGGTCAAGTCATCGACATATGAGAGGATAGAGTAGTTAGATGTGCAGGTGAGAAGATCATTGATGAAAAGCAGGAATAAAGTAGGAGATAAAACAGAACTCCTGAGGAACAGCACTATTGACAGAAAAGAAGAAGTCGCCCCATCAACAACTTAGCCAACATTGAGCGATTTGAAAGAAAGCTAGACATAAAGTAAGCAAGAGAAGAAGGAAACAAGGAGGGGAGCTTGGAGAGCAGTGACGCGTGCCATACCCGGTCAAATGCTTTGAGTATGTCAAGCGCCACCACACAAGTCTTCCCGTAGTTCCTAAGGGCGGAAAACCATAAAACTGTTAGATAGAGAAGTATATCGCCAGTAGAGCTCGAGCACCAGAAAGCCGTACTGGTAATCAGAAAA
>JABUQX010136296.1:0-23497 GCA_015478945.1 Trachelipus rathkii | reverse complement strand
TATATATATATATATAATATATATAATACGATATAATACTATATAATAATATATAATATAATATATAAAGTATAATAGTATAGTATATAGGTATATATAATATATAATTAAGTTTTAGTTATTTCAACGTATATATTTTTTATTTATATAATTAACTTAATTTTAACTTAACTTTGGTTTTCTAATTTCTTCTTTTAGTTGTATCTTCAAAAATGCTTGAAATATATAGTTAAAGTTGTTTTGGTGGTATTACTTATTATTATTATTGTAAGTATTATATTTTTATTTAATGATTTAGTGGCTTAAATTTTTAAGTTAGGATTAGTTTGTTTAATTCTCATGCATTTCTTATCTTTGTTATTTTGTCTATTTGATTTGTGTTATTTGCACTATTATATCCGAGTGGTTGTGTAGTGTGTGCGCTGTTAGTGTGTGTGTGTGTGCTGTCTCGTGATTGCGCGCGTGGCTGATGTGTGTTAAAAAGATGCACAGATTTGCATAGCGCGGGCTTTCTTATTAACTACCACATCCGTGGCTTAAAGAATCTAACTGTTGCCTCTGTAGAAATAGTCACCTATCTAACTCTACCACACCCAACCCTTCTTCTGCCTCCTTGTCTGAGAACCAGCATGAGTACAAGAATTCTACACGCCGTTTAACCGTTTAAGTAGTAACTATAACTATTCACTAATTGCCGTCTGACCTATGAGTGTAGTTTAGTGTGGGCCGATTATAGTAAAACATTAAACCCGTAACACGTCTCTGTGAATTCTCGAATCGCCTATATCTTCGATGCTCATAGTTACTCAAAATATTTCTTCCTCTAATCAATAATTCTGTATTGTTCTGCTTACTGTGTCTCCTAACAGAACAGCATGGTTCCACTTCTTCTTTTGAATATTCTTACACCCATCCTCACAGAGACTGTTAAATCTTTTCTCCAAAACTGAGAGGGTCTCTATATTTAGGAGAATTTCAACTGTACATCAACACCTGAATGGATTGGGACCTCATTCATACTGATTAAAGGTGGGAGGAGGCTCCGAATCATTCACAGCATTATCAACGATTGAGCAACTAATCAAAAACCTACACACATTCCGGATCGTCCCAACCAATCTTGAACACACTGACCTATGGTTTCAACCACTAGTCCTCTACTCTCTATAAATACACCACCCTTGCTCCTATTGGTAAATCTGACCACAACCTTAATCTCTTAACCTAAATACTTTCTCTCCAACAGCTCCATCTCCCTACGCGTTTTTTCTGGCACTTGATCGGGGGCTAATTGGGGGCCTTGCGTCGTTTCTACTTTAAACGAGTACATGGAATTGACTGCTTTGACTCGATGACGTGTCCGGCTCTCTCCATTAAGGTGGCGAAGCTGTATCGTTGACGGAATGAGCAGGTTCATTCCTTTTCTTCGACTAAATCTTTCTCTCATCATAATCCATGGTTAGACTTGTGCTTTCTCTGGCCATTTCAGGCTAGACAGGGAGACAGCGCTGGTATCGGTGAAAATTCTCGTTCTCCTATCACGCTAGCTAATTTTTATCACTAGAAATCGTTCCAGTGATACTCTTCGACGAGCAAGCGAGCTTTCATCAAACGTAAATGCGCTAACCTCCTTGGTTCTCTTACTGACAAAGCTTCTGGCCTCTTGCCAAAAAACACCTCTAATAACTCTCGTAAATCTGCCTTTCCTCCTCTTTATTCGATCTGATGGCTCTGTTGCTAACTCTCCAACTTGAACTCCACCTTCTTCTCCTCTCACGTGTCCTATGTCTTTCCTGTGATTAATTTGATTCGGGTGCATAGGCGTCCTGAGATCATTGATCGTTAGATGAGGCGGCGTGGCCGGATGGCATCCTATCCCACCAGTTTGAGGAGTTGTGCTTTCGAGCTTGGCCCCCTCCCCTCGCTTCAAACTATATTCTCTATGTTCTCAATACAACACTTTCCCCCAGTGTTGGAATGACGCACATGTTCAAACAACCCTTATTCCAAAAAAGGGAAGCCGCCTGCTGATCCTCCTAACTTAATCGCTCCTATAGCTCTCAACCTGGTTATTTCTATCTAAGATCGTGAAACCCTCTTTAACTCTCACTTCTTAGCATATTTCCATCTGGAGTCTCATTCAAATCTTTCCGATCGCCAGTGTATGCTGCTTTCGGCTGGCGAGTCTACTGGTAATCTTCCTTTAACGATTATTAGGGGTTTTTCCTCTCTGCGCGTTTAAATATTCTCACGGGAAGACTATGTCTGGTTTTCGCTGTGTTGATATATCTAAAGCATTGGTTAGACCAGGATTATGGCACGCGTCACGTGCTCATCAAGCTCTGTATCCTCGGCTTCCTCCTCTCTTTGTCTGAACATTATGTCTCAGACTTCTTTCAATCGGCTCAGAAATCGGACTTGTGTGATGTTCGTGTCCATCCATTCTACCTTACTTCATTGTTCATGTTAATAGGTCTCTCGTGTTCCTCGGTTACTGTCTTTCTTATATGCTTACTTTTCATAATGAATCTTCTTCCACCCCATATCTCTAGATGCGTCTAGTCCATCCTATAGTTGAGGATGAGCTCGACCCTGGTCATTCTTCAACTCAGTTCGAATCCGCTCCCTCTTTTACTTCTAGAATTGCCTCCGCAATCTCTTATGTCTTATTCTCGCTGATCTTGGACCACAAATCCGAAAGAAAGGATAGAGTCAGTTTCTTTAAAAACATCTGACTCTCAACATCTCCCTCTATCTAAAACACCTTCTAACTTTCCTATCTCTTTTCGTAGCTCTCTCGTCTCACCTGTTGTCAAAATATGAATATCATTTGGTCTAAAATACTCGAAATTTTTCCTTTGGAAACCTCATATGAAAACCTTCCTAGGTGTGGCCTCATAGAAAATGGATTTATGTTTAAACCGCTCAATTTTTTTCCTTTCTTCTCAGTGAATGCATCCTGATCAGATCCTCAACAATTCTTCTAGGGGATTTTTCCCTACTCAATCTGGGGGGCTTCTGGTTTCACCGGCTTTGGCAAGGTCGAGTCAACGCCAAAAGGCTTATAAGATCATGCTCTCACATTACCTCTATCTGCGGCGCGAGGATACGTTACCACCGCGACCACCACCTTTACGACGCTCGGTGCACAAGGGTGCTGTGTCTGGCGCTCGCAGTTTTGTAGTTTATTATGGTAACTCCAATCTAGTCGTTGCGGTGCTTCCTCTTTCCAGCCACACCTCTGTTTCTGTGGAATTCTCTTCCCATCTTCTGTTCCCTGCCGAATTTATTCTCCCTCACTTTAAAACCTGCGTCTGTGCTTCTATTTCTCCGTAATTTACGCTAGTGGTTTTTCTTTTTATTTTCTACACTCCTCCATAAGTAGAGATCTGCTGGTGATTTGTGGTGACAACTTAATAAAAATAAATGCGATTGAAAATACGAGATTGTTTAAATCTATATACGTAAATATAAAAAAATTTTTATATTAAAATGCGTTAATAAAGGAAATTTTCTGGACTTTGTATTAGACACAAAAATATTATAAAATAAAATGAACGCTGATATTCATTTATATGTGTGTCACAAAATCAGCTGTTCTTGCAATTCCGTTCGTTAATTACTACAATAGTGTAATAATAAATATATATATATTATATATACTATATGATACATTTAGCGAGTATTGTTAGCGCCTTCTTCTCAGCTAGTATACGTTCAATATTACTTTTAATGTTGTTAACTTCTACAATGGTGAGTTTTGTGTTAAGTTTACCAAAGTATTCTTGCACAATTTTTTATAACCTTATGAATAGTAACTCATTATAGATTAACCCTAAATATAATAACAGTACATTAAATTTTTAATTTGTTGTCATTGTAAATTTAGATTACTGTATATTTTGCATCTATCATGGGTACGTTATATTTAGCTTACGTAAGCGACGTGCTTTGTTATTTAATTCTAATATATTATATATACTAATATTATTTTGTATAAATATGCCATGAAAATAAGTTCGTAGCTAATATAAATCTGTAATTATTATACTATGTTAATGTAAATTATATTTATGTATCTATATTGATAATATGCGGTCTTATATAGAATTATTAATAACTCTATTAACATATATGTTACTCAATATATATTTATGGTGTTCGTCAATTATTAATAGGTAGTTAGATCTCACCTGAATGATAGAAAGTAGTGGTTAATAAGTTTACCGATAACGTTGTAGAATTTTTAAAAAAGAGTTTCTTGTGGCAGCGGCTCTGGGTGCTTGCCATTTCCGCATATTAATATTTTCGATTATTATACTATGATAATATGATTTCATATCATCTTTATATTGTTGAACTTGATGATAGTATATATATATATATTACTTGATATATATATTATTATCATACGTATAGTATTATAGTTACATAAAATATTATATATATACTTACATAGAGTATGAGAACAAAAACTGAACAAAAATATAAATTACTTATTTATAAACCATGTTTCAGCTAACCTTTCGAGAAAGATAATTGTTTATCTTCCTCTTTCAGCAGGTGAGCCCGATAACATTATAGATATACTAAATAATTAGATGCATGGCTTAATATACATCATACCCTGAATGCGATGACATTATATTAATTTAATAATAATAATTTTATAAACCTACAAATAAATCTAATAATTAATTATATCAAATGAAATAATAATTAATAATATTAATTAACTCTAATTAATATTAATAGACTATATAATATCCATCCCTTCAATAATATAATCAATAATATAATATAGATCATAATATAAATGAAATAATAAATGCCTCAGCCCTGAGTTGTTATTTACGTAACAAGAATAAATGACTAAGGTACTATATAATGTCGGTACAAGATTAATAGGTTGTTACATCGCATTAATGAGCAAACACGGCTATAGTAGTATAATTTATTGAGTAAATAATTGAGTAATATAAGGACGTTGAAAATTATAATATAACAAAATTACAAATTTCATTTTATTAGTATCCTTAGAGGAAAAAATTTAATAGGTAAATTAAATAATTTATTACTAATATTATATAAGTATATATCAAGTTTTAGATAACTAAATAATATGTATCGGCTCAAATGGCGGGCCATCACACTCCAATAACACTGTGAGGCTAATTATTCTTGTAGATATGAATTCTACTTACACATTCAGGAAAGAGCATTTAGATCACTAGTGAGAAACTCGGCTGACTATTTATTGAGCCGTACGAACTGCTTGTGTTTTTAAGTGAGGGCTTTCCAGCGTCCTTTGGCTAGCACATGATTGTACACAATAGGATTCATCGATATCCCCTACACTGTGATTAAATAATTCACATTATGATTGTCCAAATCTAGGTTAGCTCAACACTCACGCCAGTCAAATTCTGTACCTCTATTAGAGGAGATATGAGGCTCAGATATGGAGAGGTATCTCTCTCACTCTAAAATAGTCATAAATTAGATCAACCTAGCTGTAGTGGTGAGAGCTCGCCATCACTGCTGAAACCTAAAGACGTTCTTCCAGACCTCTCATTATCCTATCCTAAATTCAGCTCAAGAAAAAAATTCTCGCGATCATGAAATCTAAGGTCGCAGTAACGTGCAGAGTGACTTGTAGTTCCGCTTTTCCGGTAGGAATAAGCGTTACAGACTCTCTTGACTTCAAATAAAATGAATATGCGCGATCATCAATCGAACCCATTACATATATATGTAAAACAAATAGTAGCAAATCTAATTATCATGTATTATGACTACTCCTCTCTCGGAGCTCATTTAAATAGCAGTAAGAACCTAAATCTAGACACATGAGCTCTTCCATAGGAGATTCCTATATCTACGTCACTATCTCTTGCCATATCTATTATTACTGCTTAATAAGTATCAATCACTATACACTGTGAGTATTACGAATTGAAAAATGTACTCTTACAGCTGCTGAGAGAGAATAGGAATATCATATCTCATACAGTCTAACGAGATGAACGTCAATATTTTCTAATAGCAAATGTTTTAACTCAGCGAGGAAGCGAGTTGATATCATGTACCATACCAAAACTCCACCAGTTAGTGCCAGTGTTATACAAACATATGTCTATATCTAACTCAGAGGCAGAATAGACACATCATGTCTACTGGATGATGTGTGGAGTGGGTGTAAAATGACACTCTCGTCATACAACTTCGCTTAGAATATTGGCAACGCCATATGTACAACATAAATGAAGCTAATTAGTCATAACCATGCCTATACCATATATCTCAGAAATAAATATAGAAGCTTGGAGGAGATATGTTACTTAATAGTGAAAATCGCAGCTAACGTAAAACCTCTCTCGAAATGTTTTTATTATATGACGAAGTATATAATTGAAAACGAACTGATATTTGATGTATACACTTGCGTCTCTCCTATAATACCCGACCGTTCACGATTATCCGTCTAATTCTTGTATACAATTAATGACTAATTGGAATAACCGCACCAGCGCATAGATAATATCTGATCTCAGCATCTATATGACTTCCGCCCTACCGAGACAACACGATCATTCAATTCCAATCAGAACCTGAATCAAAACGCAAAACGTTCCACTCACTAGAGCACTTAATTGGCGGCAACGCTAGGCTTGGAACCTTGCCGATATACTGAACAGCACATTATAGCCTTAAGCACCACCAAACTAAAAATCACATTGTAAGAGTTACGCACACGTTGCATGGCACGTGTTAAGACGGACTGGAGTCGCGCGCCTGACATATCATTGAAAGATAATTTGCTCCGCGAGTACCGCTTATTTGCTACTCATCCACTCAACTCTTACACATCTCCCTAAGCGAGCAGTAGGCGAAACCGCGAGAGCGTATATGACGTTTGTCAAAACCTCATCTCGCGTACTTGCGCAGAGCACACCCCTGTACTTGTGGTAAGGAGAGAAAAATATGGTTCGTTAACAAGAGTAGTTTACACGATATCATTAGTTTTCAAAGGTTCATTATTATAACAATAAATGAGAATAATAGAAAATAATAGACATACAGTCGGCTGAGAGTCGCTACTGCTATCAGCAGACCCAATCATGAATAGAAATAACACATAACATTACACGATTAGTATGATTAAAAAAAAAGGCTCCTCGGTATCAAACTGTCTACGAATGTAGTAATACTAGAACTCAGCTATAGTTTTACAGAAACTTCCATTCTGTCATATGAGAAAATCATATTCGATGCTCAAACCAATACTCTAGTGCTTATGATAAGGAAGATAGCACTAAGGTCGTACAGGTGAGTTACGTATAAGTTTGAACTAACAGAGTATAGGTGTATATGGAGAGTACGGGCATACTATCAGAGAAATATTAAGAGCTGGAAATGATATGTATCAATCCTGAATATATAATGTCACTACACAATTAGTTAGTTTACAACAGTCTAATACAGAGCGAACTAAAATTAATCACTACACGAAGTTCAAATCTTTAATATGATCACTACTTAGTATTCTAATTAATCCTATTTTCATTATTAAATAACTACTATGAGCTTTAGATTACACCAACTAGAGAAATCTATATAACCGACTTTAAACGATAGATATAATAGTATGAATGAGAATGTCCCAGTTTACGCTAACACCAGCATGATGAATGGGGTGGAGGTGTAATTTTTCATTTCTTAGTCCTAATTATTATCTCTTGGCTCTGTATACTTTAAAGTAGTCCTTTTATATCTAGTTAATATCATGCATGACGCACTCATTTAGTTAGAGTAACTCCGAATGAGGCTACACTCTAATCTCTTTGCAGTCAACTGTCATATAGTTATTCTCTTGGCAAAAATCTCTATTACAACAGAGATATGCCTAAATTCCTATTTACTGAAACATCAATCACATATTTAATATCTCGACTACTACAAAATAACGCTATATTTTTAATCATTTTTTTACTTAATATGATAGCCAAGTCAGTAATTGAATTTTATATAATATCTAGTAAATTAACTTGGAAATCTCTATTAAACAGAGAATGCACTAAATTGATATAAATAGTAAATAAATTCTGTTACTAATTAAAATTAGTTTTTATCTAGCTTTATTCTCATCTACTTATTATATTAAAAAATATATATTGATAAATATTATAAAAACTAGAAATTAACAACATATAAAAACTTATAATTGGCAGTAATACATACTTTTAAATATTAATATTTCGATATATACATCAACATAAATAAAGAACTGTTAAAATAAATAAAAAAATATTAATGGTTAGACATTAACTTTCTCTTCAGTATTCATTCAATTATCTGTAGCCCTTGAAATGAAGGTAGAAGATAAGACTTTAAAGAATTTGTGAGAGAAAAAATTTTATAAAATATAGATTACAGTACACGTCTGTAATCAAATATATTATTTCTAAACCGATCGTATAATGCATAGTAGACTCCTTAATCCTAATTCAAGATCTATTATAATAATAATTTAATACTAGTAATAACGTTTGGAGATTAAAAATCTTAAAATTTAAAATAAATTAATATGAGACAATATATATTATACAACGCTCCTCCTTTAAAGAACCAATATCTCATGCTTCATAACTAAGATTATAAATAAAGACTACTAATCAAATCAATATCTATGTACATCTGAGTGTCAGTTAGCACTGTGATAGTATATATGTAATTTTTATATATAAAAATAAAATATAAAAGTGTGGTTATTTTACTGTGGGTCTAACGATGAATCACACGCTCAGTATAGAGACAACTATCGCATCCTACCCAATATAATACGCTATTATTTTAACAAAAAATGAACTGAGTCCAGATACAAAACCATATGCAATATTATACGTCAAACAATAGTCTAAATTAATACCGGATAGTAAACAAGTATGTGACCAAGAAGTAGTGAGTAAGGGATAGTATGACATATGCAATTATATAATAAATTAAAATATATATCTATCACGAAACTTATTCTGAGCTCAAATATGTCAATAGTATCACAATTATTATTGATGATAATATAATAAGATCTAATTAATTACACTGTAAATATATCTGCAAAAATATCTGTAAAATATCTGCAAAATATCAAATATCTGCTAACATATACCTCAACTGATATTTATATAATACATATAAGTGTAATTATATATATGAGTTAATAGTATAACTTTCGATTATATTATGACATATCGAAAAAGACGAGATATGTAGTGATATAGAGAGGTCGTGCGTGTGTTGTAGATTGGTATGGCAATCCACAAATATACGCTATTCTTTATATCAAACCTTCATAAAGAATTATCCATAAATAATTAATACTAGAGCTATAGAATCTAAAAACTTCAATGTCTCCGAAGCAAATTGTGCTCATATAATATGCTAGTAAGAGTATATCAAGTTTATATAACAATTAAAGGGTTACCCCCTCATGGGTATCTATCCCATGAGGTTTGTACACCCTAGCTTAAATGAAGAAAGTCGTGATATTGATTATAAGTGCCTGAATTAAAACAATTTTATTTAAACTGAAGCTGATATTCAACCATCTATCCATTAGTCTAGACCAACTAAACTAAAAGTGCAATATTAGTTATACATGCGGCTATGCAAATCTTATGAGTGAGATACAGAACAGTGTAACTTATGAACGTAGCATCTAACAACGACTGAACAAACTGCATGTTAGTAAGCCGCATAAAGACTAGAGGGACTAACAATTTTCATCAGATTTTGGTAAGTCTTGATCAAACTTAATTCTTATGTACGGTCCGTTAAGCGAAATAACAAATGTACAAGTAAAAAAAATAACAATACTCGAGGTACTGATCTCGGCGAGTAGTGACGACATAAAGTTAGATTAATATATAATTAGATGTAGAATGCGCATTGACACATAGAAATACGAGAAATGAAGTATAAAGATCCAAAATAAATAATGGTATCTCTAAATAAAATATATCTGTACCGAAATCACTTAGAGCACAATCTATGCAGATTACCATATTATATTGTATTGAGATATCTGGCAGGATCTATTCAGACAACTATTACATAGTATATATACGTAATACAGAACATGAAACATAAAACATGACTTTCAATTCAAGAAGATAATAGCCAATTATTAGGCGTTGAGAAGTAAACAAAAAAGCCATAAGAGAATAAATCCTACATATTCTGCCAGCAATACTGTTTGCTTTGCTCAAATACCTAAAATACCTAATGCTCTGTCTTCGGAGCTATGTCCAGGCATTATGTGCCTTATGTCTTTGCGCATAGAAAATGTCCAATTTGGTTCATACGACAATCCTAAAATTAAAGTAAGATAGCTCGTGATATATACCAACTTAAATGACTATTAATAACACTAGATCAGACGAATACTAGATAGCCATCTTTAGTAATGCCTATAGCTATAACTTATAAAAATTACAGAAGTATATCGTCATTGGATCATCTCAGTGTACAAGATAAATCCGAAAAAATCTCTTTATTTAAAAAAATATAACTCAAACTCATATCAGCACTCGCAAAAACAAATATGAAATAATCAGAAATGCAAAATAATAACATATTAATAATAATATATCAAATCAAACTACTATCTTAGAAACTAGATCGTAAGTATGGGAGAAATTAGCGGACTATAATAACTAAGTGCAGTAGAGTGGAAATTAGCAGTGGAATATTTAGTCTACTTATAACCCGTATACTCTAGAACCAACACACAAAATCAAACTTGATAGCAAAAATACTTCTAAATACTTTATACACAAGATCTTATACTATGCAACGCAGCTGTAGAGTTGCAGTAAAAATCAATTTTAATATTCATTAATTATTAATTCATTAATTTAATTAATATAATGTATTTTATCTATATTATATTAATATATTATATCATTATAATTATTATAGTATTATATTATCATATAATATATATATATTGATCCTCTTAATTAACATCATACTCTATTCATTATTCTATATTATTAGTAATATTATATATTATAATATATCTATTATAATATATTATTCCATTATAATATTGATCATTAATGTAATATAAGTTATTATCTATTCGTAATTATTAGTAATTAATATTATATATATATATCTAATTTTACGATAAACAAATATATATATACGTAAAAAATATATATTATGATTCATAATATTATATAATAATAATAATATGTTTACTCAATATATATTCAGTAATATATATACATTATATATTTCATTAATATAATAATAATATTCAATAATACTAAGAACAACTACATATATATAATATTATATATATATAAATAATGAGAGCCTATAATATATATAATAATATTTATAGATAATTATTAGCTTATATAATATTTAGTTATAATATACTATATTATAGTATACTAAAGGAATATAATAGTAATAATATAACAATAATATAAAATCAAAATATCATATAATAAAATTAATTATATAATAGGTGATTGTAATAAATTATAGAATAAATATATAATCATAATATTTCTTATATATAATAAGTTAATCAATCAAATTATCAAGCAGTATAAAAACTATACATATACTTCATATATTATAGTGATATATACTCACTACTTATATATATCATATATATATAGTATATCCAGTATATATATATAGGTAATAATAATAATAGCATAATATTAATATTATTATAGAAAAGGTATATTATCATATATATATATAATTATGATATATATAGAGATCTTAGGCTAAGTTTAGAACAAGAATTTTCCATTCTTATAAATTTGAAAACAAAAAAATAAACGATAAATATGCGGAAGAAATACTAAGTAATTAATTACTCTTTCTTATGTTTACATGCGAGAAATAATAAAAAATACGACAAAAGAGAGTAGTCAATCTGAAAAAAAATACAGCATATCCAGCATCCACAAAGCCAACACTACAGTACAATATATAATAATAATATGATGTAAGGCCAATCTTCCTCTACTATATATATTATCTTCATGCTAAGCTCTCTGAAATATAGAAAAGAACATATAAAGTTAACAATTATTATTAGAATTATAAGGTTGAATATTATACTATATATATATATAATATAGTAAATGATATATATAGTAATTATAGCTATAAATAATATCCTCCCATATTATCATAGCGTTAATCGTTCGATTTCATAATTTTTGCACGCCCATGGAAATTAGAAGTCACGGTGAAAAATACCAAATATGATAACATGGTAACCACTCTAAGCACGTTACCAATATTTTAATTGAATACAACAATCATTTTACTATAATGACGCCGAGTATGAATTTTAATCCTGATAATACAAGCAATACTTTCATCAGCTTCGAGAATAGGATCAGCATCTGACGAAAGAAAATACTAAGAAAAAGAATATAGTGATATTAACTTAATCTCAACATAAAGACCCCTAAATACCCTAAAACAAATACTAAAATCTATAACCAATAACCATAAACCTTATATCCTTACACGCTATCACTCTTACCTAACCTAAAGCCTACTAAACCTACACCACCTCCACGCATTAGACAAATTGCTCTTAACAAAAACGAAACCAGATAACTAACTACCTAATAGCCATAATAACTACCTAAATCCACTAACAACCCCAATAACCTCATCCTAACACATAGCCTAACCTAACCTTAAGACTCTAACCTAACCTAACCTACCTAACGCTTGCGGCGGGCTATACAACCTCAACAAATGCCTAAAAAAAGTCATAAATAATCTAAATGTTTATAATGTAACCAAAGATCAGTAAACATTCAAAAAATATTCTACATAACCTACATTAATGAGTCTACAAGCTAAACCGTAACATAAAAATATAGTATACCTAACCTAAGCCTGAACAGAAAAATAAGTTAACCTAAGTCACTCTTCCTCTACTCTTCTCTCTTAACTACTCTCTTCTACTCTACCTCTCTCTCATCTACGTCTACTCGTCTACGACTAACTGGTGCTCTTTCATCATATACTACTCGTCTCTTCTCTCCTTCGTACTCTCCCTCATCTCTTCTAGCGTATATAAATACTGTATATAAATATAATAGTATATAATATAATAGTAATTATATAAAATCATAGAATAGTATACAATAATTATACTACATAGATTAAATACCTATATACTAATATATAATATATTATATAATATTATATATATATTATTATAATACGATTGTTTCCTATTAATAATAATATAATGATATTAAAAATATCAAGAAATAACTAGATAAATATAATGATATATAGAAGTAGATAAGTATCCAAATATATAACCTATAGTTATAATTTATGATATTATATATTGAGGTCAAAATCAGACGTAAATACATGATATAACGGTATTTATATTCTCCTTCATAACTTTATATAATCGTCTCAAAATATAATAATACATATTTAATAAATATACTCTAATTAAAATAATATTTAGGAATATATATATCTTAATATATAATCCCCAAAATATTATATATATAGTATATTAATAAAATTATATAAAGTTCTGAAACAAATAAATGAAAATCTTAATAAAAAAATGTAAAACTCTAGCTTACATCAAACAAAAAATATTAAAAAGGAAAAAATATTTACAAAATTCTATTAATTTTTATGTGCATGATCATATTGAATATCATAATTAATTCGACTTTTCTTAATATTTACGTTATCACACTTCTCACAAATTTTAAATAGTCTACTATAAGTAGCATCACTATAATATAATTCAATATAATTAATATATATAATATCTATACTATAATAATATATTATATTATATATATATAATATATTAATATTATATATAGTATATATTAATATATATAATATTACTATATACTATATATATATATAATATCATATATAAATTATATATACTATGAATAATAACATTATAAAAGTTATCAAACTTAAATATATATAGTATTAATATAACTATATATAATATAATATACTATATATAAATAATATAATAATATATATATAACTATTACATATTACTATACTAATTATAATATATAAATAATAATTATATATTTATATAATATATACAGTAATTTTTTTAAAAATTTTATACATATAATTATTCATATATTTCAGTGCATATGCAATTAATTTAACTATTATTGATATATAATATTATAGATATTTATAATTATATATTTTTTATTATATAACTATATATATATATAATATAAATAGAGCTTAGCTAACGTTGGTACTTGGTACTGCGCGCACAGAAAAATTTAGATGAGATCATGCTAAGAATAATGAAAACACCGTAAAGAGCACAGCAGCAACAAGATATTGCAAGTCAGACGAAGCCATTGTGCGAAGATCGCAACAGAAATGATACATTAATAACACCTGGCTTTGGAAAAAATAGTATGATTTGAGGTTAGCGAGAAGAACAAATGTAAGAAGAAATGAACCTGCACATTGAAATATAATATCATACGCATCAAACTTAAGTGTAGTAAAGAGGAGAAACTTTTGGTGTAGTTATAATGAAAAATAAAACACTAGGTAAATACTTTTTTATGCTTTTAGCTACCAGCAAAGCTAGAATTTAAAAAGTATGTAACCTACATTTTTAAAAATTATGTGTGCTTTGATTGAATAAGTACTCGTATTTCTTTTCATTTTAAATATTGAGGGATTTATAAATGTATTCTAAATTAAGAGCAAAAAAATCCTATCATTTTGTTTACCTTCATGTAATTATAACAGAGAAACTAGAATTTGAGGCATACATAATAACTGTCTTCGCCAATTTAACCATTGAATGACCAAGGTCTCCTTATAATAGCTGCATACGTTAGATGATGCATACAAATTAATGCTAATAATATTATATAATTTACATATAAAAATTAACAATTATAGTGTAATGATAATTAATGAGTAAATAATCGATATATATATATAGCACTGTTATCAATAATATATTATGCATATTAATAGTATATCGTAGCACAGTCTATAAGTACTGAGCCATACGTCACATGCATCGATGCTATATTATGATAAGATGCATCGATAAGCAACTCAATTTTGAGGTATATTAAATGATAAATTAAATAGATAATAAGCTGCTTGATAATAATAAATAGCTGATTTAGGTAATAGTAGCGTAATATAAATGTTATATATGACAGTAATATATATAATATTATTAATATATATATAATATATATATTTAATATATATATAGTACATAGTATATTAATATTAATTTAATATATAAATATATATATATAAAAATAATTATTCTTTGGTATTATATTAATATTTATAATATATAATATAATAATAATATTATACTATTATATAACTATCAATATATAATATAATATATATAGTATATATTTCATTTTATTGATTTATATTATTTCTATATTTAATTTATTAAAAAGCCAGCCGAGTAGACCTCAGTGTAAGTTAGCAGCACTCATGCCTGAAAACACAAAGCTGAGAACCAGGTATCCCAGTCAGTTACTATCACTAGGCTCGTGATGCAGTCCGAAGAATGAATTATGCATTTATTATTACCTACTCCATTGTCTGCCATTATATACTTGGGCCAGTGAACACTTCTTAAAAACTCTAGCAACTATGCAGATAATAACTCGTTTCCTAGCATTAAATTGTTTTTGCCAGTGCAGTGCACGTGTGGTTATATTCACGGCGTCATAGTAAATATATCTATATAATACTATAATATGACATATATATATATAATATATATTATATTAATATCATAATATATATATATATACTTAATTTAATACTACTATATAATATAATAAATCAATATATATTTAATAACTATATATATATAATATACTATATATATACTTATTAAATATGTATATATAATATATTTATACTATATATCACTTTAAATTAATATATATATTATATAATATATATTATATAATAACATCTTTAACATAATTTTCAGATTTCATAGAAAAATATGCTTTAATATAAAAATACTAAAGAATATAGGCATATACTATATCGAGAAGAACTATTCTAGAAATCTTCCACTAATCGGAATAATCGGGGCATTAATTTATCGTAACAATTAAAATGTATTACGATGAATACAATTAATCGAATAAAGCTATTCGCACTTATATAATTCAGCTCATAAATGTAACTATCGTTATACAGTCCCTTAAAATTACTAACATAAGATTTCCTTAACAGCGTTTGATTAAGCATGCGCAAAACTATCTTTAAGAGAAAATTTCGTAGTCAAAACTGCTACTGTGTCAACATAGTGAGATATACAGTGATTAATATAGTCAACCAACCTTACACATGCAGCATAGCGTATATAAAACCATTATAAACCTCTAAGTTCCTGCATCACAACATTGTATAAATACAACTGAGAAAGATATAATTTTAGTTAAGTTAGGGTTTAAGTTATAGTTTAATGGTTAAGTCATGGTATAGGTTTAGGATTAGGCTTAGGTTAATGAGTTAACTGGTTAGGTATTAGGTTAGGTTAAGATCGTCTATTTAAGTTAGGTTAGCCTTATATAGTTATATACCAGGTACTTCGGTAGCACAGAGTACAGTTCTACAAATTAAGCCACACTATTTATTATTACTAATTATAGTATACCTAAATAGTTTTCGCCTTCAACCAAGCAGATTTAGCGATAAGCATGACATAGTTTACGTAACGTGACCAATATCTGCTAGAGCGATTTTATAATAGAGTACCGTCATTAGTATCTGAATTGACCATGACAGTTACGTCTCTCTCAAGATGCAAATATAAAAGGTTCAGCTATGCTAACTTAGCAAATGACCGCTCGGTTTGCATTCCGTTTCTGAAACACAACGATAATGCTTCATTTATATATTCATGTTTTACTTCTAGCAAATTTACATTGCCAATGCGAGCTTAATCTTTTGTTACTAGTCACATTTTGCATATTTATTTAGTATTTTTACTTATTAATTTTACAATACTGTTATATATATAATATATATATAATACCATATAATATATTAATCTATATATTATTACTAATTATAATATATTATATTAATAATATATAATATATTAATTATAATAGTATTATATATATTATATATAATATATTATATATATATATATATATATATATTATATATATTAATATACATATATCAATAATACATATATATCATAATATATATAATAAATTATTATACTATATATAATAATTACTCAAAGTAAATAAAGTAAGCAACATTAATTGTTCTTATTTTTTAAGATATATAAATAAAAAAAATCTAAAATACATTTAACAACAAAACAAATGAACCTATTAATATATACTATTAATACTATAATAATATTTCTACTAGAAGTACAAGTTTATAATATACTCTGAGGTGATTTTTAATTTGACTGAACAAAAACGCTTACATTTTACTTAACATCATATATGTGGATCTCTTAACGTTACTTTCTTAGTTCGCTTTTTGTTCTTTATTACATTGTATGTAATTTTACTTTTACTTTTGTATATCTATATTTATAATGCTCAATTATATAATAGCTATTAATTAATTTATCTTCATTTGCTATATGCACTTCTGATGATGAAGAGCGCTTCATGTTAGCTGTAAATCTTCGAAACGTAACATCTTCTAAAAAATTATTTTTATTATACATTTCTAAATTCCCTGCTATTTGCTTAAGTGCTGTTCTTAAATTAGCTTTAGTTCTCTACATTCTATAATAGAGTTAGGATATAGTAAAAATACTCTTATAAATATACTTTTACTAATTAATATAGTAGTATAATAATATATAATAATGCCTTGTGATGATATGCATGTCCACCGACATCCCTTGCCACTAATAAATACATATATAATCATTAATTTATTAGATGTGAAATGTATAGTTTATATTTGAATATTATTCTAAATGGTCTTTTCATAAAACTCTTATAATATAATTAATTTGATGATTGACCTATATCTGCTCTGACCATTATGATATCAATTCGCCATCATAATACGATATTCAAGCTATCGATTTCATATCATTCACAAAGTAATACAATAAACACTTTCAAATTTCTATCATATCAATCATAAAAGAAATACTTCAAATTAAATTTCAATAATTAATATAAGTAAAACTATACTTTCAAATACAGTAACATTATTTTAATATAATTAAATATAAAAATTATAATATCAATTCTAAAAACAGAAAATGGTACTGGCCTAAAAAATATCAGGAGAATCAATAATCAGTATATTAAAAATCCTCAGTAGAATTCTTACCTTAATCACATCCAAATCTTTATACCATATCCTAAACACTTGAAAAATCGGAATGCAAGGTATCTACTCTTGAAACCTACAACATATTACGGAAATGACCTGAGAATCTGCACTCAGGCAATTAGCAACCTAACACATAGCGGAGCCATTAGAGCACAGATATTACAACTGCTTTGCATCTAAGCAACTGCACCTATATCGAGCGCATGGTTCCCCATTCCGTTGTGTACACCCATGAACAAATATGCCGTAAATTCCAGCTCCAGACATCAGCTTTGATCTCTTATATATGTTAAAACTTACAATGATATTTTAATAAATCTATTAATATTACAAAATAAGATAGAATCAGACTCTCAATACGACATATTCATGCGTTAAATCATATGAAGAGAATTAGTGGAAATATTTTTAGGAAACGATTATGTGGTGAATTATATTTATTATAATTTGTTACAAATTCAAAAATATAATAACTATTCTAAATTCAGAATCTATTCTATTCTCAATATAATATATAACATTAATATCTAATACATATATAATATATATAATATATATATAATATTATATATAATATCATAATGACTATATACTATATTAAACTCATACATAAATATATAATATATATAAGTATATAGTAATTAAGTCTGGGTTTACTATAATGATATACTAAATTACCCAAAGTCACAATTAGATCAATCACAATAGTAGTTCAAAATGGAAATTCCAATTTTTTATAAATATTTATACATTGCATTGTTGGACTGACATCCAGATGTACCTATGTATAAATTGTGTGTGAGCAACTTTTGCTATTCTACAGAAGTGATACGCCAAACACTTACCGAAATTAATTTAGGAGTGTCCAATTAATCGTGAGTGAAACAAAATGGAAATAAGTCTTTTTATATACTGTACATTTATAAGTAGCATAGTTGCACTACTTTCTCGTTCTGTATACTAAAGTCTACGCTTAGAAATTAAGCCAGAGCCCAAAACTTTTACAATTCTATTGATATAATACCCCAAGACACATGCCAAAATTAACCTAGGAATCGCATTTACATCATGAGATTGGAATAATGAAAACTTCAATAAAACAATTGCACTGCTTAATTGAAATTGATATCCTGATGTACCTACGTTCTACGCTTTGAAATTAAACCTGTGTGTACAACTCTTTCTTTCCTACTGAGGTGACACCTAAAACACGTTCCTAAATTACCTTACTATTCGAAATTTGGGTAGGGAAATTGAAAAACAATAAAGTCTAATTTTTTAAGAATATTTATATTGTTTAGTTGCAGCTGATATCCCGATGTTTCTATGAAAGTTTAACCTTTAAAGACAAGTCTTTTAAGTGTACAACTTGTTCCATTCTACTGAGATGATACTCAACATACTTCCCTAAACTAACACACGTGTTGTAGCCACGTCATATAATTAAAATAATAATAACGAAAACTAACTTTATAAAATTATTTATATTATTTAATTGAAACTGATATCCCGACATATCTCTACGTATTCAAGAAAAGTGAAAACTTATAAAAGAATTAATTCTAGGTAATATACTTTCACATCACTTTGGTGCTTATAAGCAGGGTTGTGGAGTCGGAGTCGCGGAGTCGGGGAGTCGGTAGTTTTGAAGTGAGTGGAGTCGGAGTCGGCAATTTTGAAAAGGGTGGAGTCGGAGTCGGTAATTTTGAAGAGGGTGGAGTCGGAGTCGGAGTCAAAGTCGGTAATTTTATAAAGGGTGGAGTCGGAGTCAGAGTCGGTAATTTTCAAAAGGAAAGAGTCGGGTCGGTTAATTTTCAAGGTCGGAGTCGGAGTTGGAGTCGGTAATTTTGAAGAGGGTGGAGTCAGAGTCGGAAAATTTTTGAACCGACTCCACAACCCTGCTTATAAGTCATATGAAAATGAGTTTTGAAAGTCAATTAAATCCTAATCAAATTGTTAAAGTCGGAAGAAAAAATAAATGATAAATTTAATATAAGCAGTTATATTCGGAACCCATTAAATAAAAATCATTTAAAAATAACTATGCTAACAGAAATAAAAAACTAACAAATAAAAAAAAAATAAATATATTAACGGCAGACATATTTATTTCAAAAAAGAACAATTCTTGCATGCCAAGTTCATTCAGATAAAGTAAATCAACGTTAAAGGAACACTGTATAAACAACATAGCTGTATTATGTAATTTTATTAAAATTTACTTAAAGTTTTATAAATTTTGAACACGAGTAAAAACTCTAAAAAAGTTTAAAAACATTTTAAACATCTAAAGAAATAACAACAACAACAGCTTCAATCTTTCTTGAAATTAAAGGTTTAAATTTGGAGTATTTTATTAGGTTTCTATGTCACAAACAAATATACCTATTAGAAACAAAGAATAATCAAAATACATAACGTTTCAATAATTTTTGTCAGTATTATGCACAAAACAAAATATAAAACAGTATAAAGAAAAACATAAAATCACAGTTTTCTAATTTATGACCAACAGCACCAATTTTATCACGTATCAAAGGAATGTAAACTTCTTTCTTATACAATAATTAATTCAACTCCTTTCAATAAACAATTTGCAGTATAAATATTTACATATCCCTTACAATAGTCAGAATTTCAAAACCGTATAAAAATATATCTACGTTTTTTCTTATATATTGAGATGCATACTAAATGCGCTGGATGAAAATTTAATTTAATGATAAAAAACCTAAATTGCAATAAAAATTATTAAACGCAATAAAAATTTAAGCTACTGTTTAAAAATGGAATGCAAAAAGAGTTCTGCAGCAACTTTCTTTTAAAGTTCATTTTATATATATATAAAAAAAAAAGTTAAAATTTATCCAAATAAGTAAGGTAATCTCGCTTCAAAATCCATACTTGGCTTCATACACCTTTCAACCCAAAAAAAATATATTAACATTAAATAATTAAAATAGCAAAAATAGTAAAATTCGCTTCAATACAATAAAAAATAAAAAGTTAATGCTAATATTACGGAAAAGGTGAATAAAACTGAAGAAATGTTCGGGAAGGCTTAATTGCATCCAATATCATAAATGATTTGTCCATCAAATTTGCTTTTCACGAAGGCAACATGATCGTCAAATTTGGCCACAGTAGATCCTGCTGAGTTATCCTGCATCATGTTATCTACGTAAGTAGTCTGTAATAAGGAAAACAACATCGAAAATTTATTTGGTTTATATTTAATTCTGTTAAAGAATCCCTCTACCACCGTTATCAATAAAGAAATAATAATAATAATAATAATAATAATAATAATAATAATAATAATAATAATAATAATAATAATAATAATAATAATAATAATAATAATAATAATAATAATAATAATAATAATAATAATAATATATTATTTTTGGGGGGAGTAGATAAACAGGGACCACCACAGCACACAGGAAATGATTCTATACCGTATCAGCAAACAAACATCAAGGAAGTCCATATCAAAACGACATAAATATTGTGTTGAGAAGGTTAAATCTTATAGAGGATGTTGCTAATTCACAAAAGGAAGAATAATTACTGCCATTTACATTTCAAAGTGAAGGTTCAAGAGAGGATGCATTACTAGGAAGCAGATGCTGGGATGGAGCAGTATGGAACAAAGGGGAAGAAACTTCCAATCTGGGGAGCTGTGAGAGAAAATGCAACTTACAGATATATATGAAAATCGAAAGGACAACTCTCATTGAAAATGAGCCAAAAGCGGGCGACCTGCTAGCGATCAGACGATGGGAAATTAACATTTATGTGCACATAATCTAGCCAGGACCACATAAGAAGGCGATTTCTTTGATATGTATTACCTATCGTAATAGGGTGTGTCTGACTTTTTACGACTTGGTGCCGGTCTCGCCCAGCATTCACTGCCAGCATGAAAAAACCGACGAATTAAATAAGCAAATCTAAGAAGCATAGGAAAAGGGCCCCAGTCGTAAGTAAGGCGGAAGATATTGTTTATTCCGTATCATGTTGTTACCTAGTTGCTGTTTCCTTGCCGGCTAGCTCGTTCCTCAGAACACAAAAATTTGAAGGACCCAACAGAATGCAATATTTTCCTCTTCTCATCAACGAGCAAAGGAATCTCTGGATGGTACAAGCAGGGAAAGCTGTGAAGAGGGTCATGAAACCTGAAGGGTGCTTCTGATTCCCAGACTGTGGAAGGTGTAACTACCACTGGTGTGAGGTTGCTTATCCTGTGTACTGCAATAGCCACCGCTACCAGTTCGGCAGAGAATACGGACGAGTAAGGTGGCAGAGTGTGGGATAAGTATTGAATACATTCTGCGTGACTGCTACCTGAGGCAGGTCTAGCCAGCAGTATAAAATATATATAAATTTAGTCCCAACAAACGAAGGTCATGAAAAGAAAATTTATTGGGGAACGTGTGGTGCAGGACTGGCTGAGAACAAGCAGGACCTGAATATATATGGAGAAATAGTAGAATGTGGCCGTAAGGTTTTTCTCGAGAACTACGATGTATCCATTCAGGTATCTAGATCGAGATCCGAAAACTCGCTCTGGAAGATTAAAATGCTCCTGTCGCTATCCAGACATTAGTTCTGAATTGGGTCAAGAAGACCAATTTTGACTGGAAAGTCAAATAGATGGCTCACCATATAGTTCAGTTTGACTGCGTACTAGCTGGCGTAAGGGATGGGCATGTCCACCCAAGTCTTGAGGTAGAGGTGCGTGCCGTAAAAGATCAACGAACGACGACGCTGTTCTGAGGAATGATTAATGGCGAGAATTTTGTAAAGGCGCTCATCGAGAAACAGACCAAAGAATCACGCCTGTAGACTCTCCAAGCATAAGAAGTCATAGGAAGAGAACGTACCCAACCGCCACGTCGTAGATTTTTTTCTGAACAGCGTGGCTTTTGTTTTTATAGAGAAAGTGAAACCACGCTTGCCTGTATTGGGCGATCAGTAGCGACCGGAAGCTGACGCTAAAGGCTTTGCAGTGACAAAATAAAATCGTCGACATATGATGGAGCAGCGCACTGGTGTGGGATGTGGTATTTTCTCA
>JABUQX010136295.1:0-35631 GCA_015478945.1 Trachelipus rathkii | reverse complement strand
TCGATAACTGCAGTTGTACGCTTAAGTTAAACTAAAATCTGAACATTTGATCCCTTATTGATTATTATTTATTATTTATTTATTGATTATTATTATTATATTATCATTATTATTATTATTATATTATTATTATTATTATTATTATTATTCATTATTATTATTATTATTGGATATTATTTGTTGTTATATCTTATTATTATTATTATTATTATTATTATTATTATTATTATTATTATTATTATTATTATTATTATTATTATTATTATTATTATTATTATTATTATTAATATTATTATTATTATTATTATTATTATTATTATTATTATTATTATAATTAAAATCCTAAACAACTGATAATTTTTTAAGTTTCCAAAAAACTATCCTTTACAGGCAAAGCAAGCCGAAGAAGATCTAATATTAAATGATTATAAAATTTAAGTCTTACCTCTTGACTTTAGTAAGAAGTCAAGAAGACTATCGACCTGACCTATTATCGCAACAAGAGTTTAATGATTAAGTATGGAATTATAAGAACTCAAACATTCGATATATTAAATTCTAAAAAATTAAAAAAAAAATATATATTTTTTTTAAATTAAAAAAAATTAACAAAATTTAAAAGAAATGTAAAAAAAAAATGTAATAAAATTATTATTATCATTTATTATATATATATTTTTTAACAAAATGATTTTATAACAGATTTTTATGAGGTTTTGTGGATTTTTTAGCATTTAAAAAAAAAATGACCTAAACCTGACCTATCACTGTAAAAAAAAAAAAAGTCTCATCGTATGTGACGACAAAATGACAGTAATGTAACAACATAACTTTTTCAAAGTAATAAAAAAAAATCGTTATATATATATATATATATATATATATATATATATACTATATATATATATAATATATAATATATATATATATTATATTATATATATATAGTATATATATAAATATATATCTATATATATAGGTATATATTATATATATAATATTATATTAAATATATAATATATATATATATATAGTATATATATAGTAGGATAGTATATATATAAGATATATTATATATATATATAATACTATATATATATAAAGTTCTTCATCTGCCTTTGCTTTTTATCATAAGAAAAAATTTATAAAAAAATATGTTCTGACTTTTTTGTTACTAATTAAAGGATTTTTTTTTTTTTTTTGTCTTTTTTTTTCTGTCTCTCTATGGCAGTGTCAGGCATGAGTGCGGAGCCGTTGAAATTTTGTGTGCCGGTTCCGACACACTAATATTTCTAGCGCTTGTATCGGCTTAACATTTTTTCAAAATATATTTATATCTAGGATATACCGAAACGTAGCTACCAAACGTAAAATAAAATATAAATAACATTTTTGATATTATTCCATATGATTCTCCATAGAATCAAGGTATAACTCTACGCTCCACATACTATTACTGTGAGTATAAATCTTTCACAGTTCTATACGGCTCTATAGGTCATCTACGGTACATCGCGGTGCTACGGGGCTCCGTCAGGCGCGCTGTGAGACTGGAAATACGTTGATTTATATCTAAATAATATAATATATCTTTGATTATGTTGATGAGATAAAAGTAAAACCTATCAGTATAACTCCAGGAATACTCATTCCGGTTCAGTAAGAATAACATTCTGGCTATTAAAAGGGTTTTTGAGGCTTGACTAACGTTTCGAAGGTTTTAAATATGGAAGTAAAACCTAACAAGTAAATATTTTTAAAGGTGAAATAATTTATAGTTAGCTATTAATCAGAGAATTTATAAAAAAAATTGATAAGATCAAAAGATATAGTCCAATTATCTATATGGCTTAGTGGGACTATACTAGGATGGTTTATATTAAGCGAGGATTTTCAATCATGTTATATATTTATAGAATAGAATCGAGTCGATGAAAATGTGCTTGTATTGAGTATAAATAATTTATATATTTTAATATACATGTTATTATTAAATACAAGAAAAGAAATAATTTTTTTTAGTAAATAATTAAAGCATCATCAATAGAAATTTTTCAGATATCATTAAGTCTAAATATTATATGAAATAAATATTATCATAATTTACTTAATATTATAATTAGTAATTTACTCTTAGTAGTGAAAAATAAGAACACTACATATTTAATCAATTAATATATATATTGATACGTTTAATAAAATTAACAAAAGATAAGAAATAACCCTAATTTAACATATTAAAACTCGATTTATAAAGTTAATTATTATATATATTATTGAAGTTATTTAACAACAAGTGTATTTCCAATATATAATCATATACCTGTATAATCCTCCAAGTAATTGCAACTACACTTTTTTTTCAAAACGTGTGCTTCTAGTTAGGCCTATTGAGTTCGTTCATTTGTCGCTCTATAATCTGAGGAGTATTCATAGTTGGTATGCGCGTTATAAGCTTTGCGCGCTGTAATCGATTGTATTATTTATCTTACTTATTACTAGGTACTATTCTATATATAAATAGCTTATAACGTTGAATACCCCATTCTATAATTAATTATGCTGAAAAACTGCTTCAAATAAACCATTTCAGTCTTCTATTAATAGATATCAATTTAGTAAAATTGTATGAGCTATATATATGCATTTTAATGTATTACGATCTATTTATTTATTATTAGAAATTTAATTTCTAGAACTAGCTGGAAAAATCTTCGATATGAGTGAATCTTAACTAAATTTCTCTTATATATTTCATCTAATTGTTTGAAAATAAAAATGTGAGTTATGTTTGAAGTAATTGCCAAAATTAAAATTCGTAAAATGACAGTCTAACCTTTATATATAAATGAGATATATATATAGTATAGTATAGATATTAAGTACTATAATATATTTAATATATATATTATCTTTACTTATATATAATATATATATATGTATAATTATATTATATTAATTATTTATACTATATAGTATAAATAAATATATATAATTATAATTTAATATAAAATATAATATATATTAATTTTGTATTATAAGTATATTTTATACTAGTTATTAATGATATTATATATATATATTATATAGTTAATATTATTATATATATATATTATTAATTTTATATTATATATTAATATTAATTAGATATTATAATTAATCTCATATAGTACCTATGGGTTATATATCGATCTCTTATCCTAATACTATGCCTAATATTTGTGCTAGTTTATTTAGTATATTATTTTTTACTCTTTATAGATTTGATTCCTAACACCATAGGTAGTCAAAATCAATCACTTTTGATAGAAAGAAAATTTTGACCATAAAGGAATGAGCCCGCCTAACTAAAATATGTGAGTACAGTATCCCATAAAATAGCAAAAAAAATATTTTAATAATGGTAAACTATTTTAAAAATTTAAATCATAAAATTAAAAAATACAAAATAATTGGTAGTGAATCAAGCTCTCTATTTTACAATAACAAATATTTCTTGTCTCTTTGAAACGAATAAAATATTTAGATAAAAATAAAAATATATTAATTTTATTATTGACTTAGATATTAATCGATCATCATTAATTACAAATATATATTTTTATAAATAATTACAATAAACTTAATAAAAATAATATTAAAAAGTGAAAAGATTTACGAAATCAAAATAACCTTGTTCATAGGTCATCTAAAATTTTTTGTTTATATATGTCAGAATAAATAAATGAACAAAAAAAAAATTCTAAGAAATCCAATGTGGAAAATATATTGGAAGAATTATTGGTATCTTTCTGAGGTTTAATGAGCATTTTGAAACTAAAAACGGAAGGTGATCTACTTGGGGTGGAGTCTCGCTTTATAAATCTATTTATTTTTTTTTCATATTTTTTTAATAGATATTCATCAAATGATTATTTAATGTTTAGTATTTTTTAATATATACATAAGTATCCACGTGGAATTATTTAGTTATTCTAACTTTTATAGGTCATCCTTTTTATAACTCAATATTCGGATATGTTACTTTGGTAATTTGTTATTGTTGATATTTATATGTTATTTATTAATTTACTATATAGTAAATATTATATAATATTACGTTTTATCTTCTTAACTATTTTAGAACTTTATTATCTTTGCGTATCTCGTACCAGTTAGTGATTTATTCTGAGGTGTTTATTTTAGTATTAGCTTATAAGCCTAATTACACCTACGTTGAAGCAAGAAATGTTAAGTATTTTATTTTAAAGAAATTATTTATTATATTTAATTATTTTATAATATCAGAAAGTATTGCTCAAAATAGAATATATAGAGAAAAACATTTTATCTTCGCCATATGGATATTTTCACATTTTGATTGGAGACCTCGTATGGGCATTAGGTAGATCCTCATTCATGGTGTGGCATCCTTTTTCCTTGTTTTCTATCAATTGAATATATACAGTACGCGATTTCACTCCTATCTCTTACTTGCATCCTTACTCTGTGGAGCAATGCACGACCTTTCATTTCATTATCTTAACATCTGTCACCCCCTCCTCCCTCCTCCCTACCCCACACACCCTCTCTCTCCCCAGCTCCTCCTCCGCTCGCACCCACTCCATTTCTATCGGGAACCTTATATCTTTTGCCCTTATTTTTGCCTTTTCAATTAAACTTCCTCTCTACTAATCCCAACTTTCTCCCTCTCATGACCTCATTATGGCGTCAAATGTGCTTCGGTATACGTTTTTACTTTGAGTTCCCTCATATACTGTGACATCTTGTTTCATCTCATCTCAGTAGTGGTCTGCCTCTGGCTCTCTGATCCATATTATCTTAGCAGCTATGACCTCTCTGTCTCACATTTATCACCTAACATTATATTATTGTTAACCATTTGAACCCAGTGCATGACGTTCATCTAATCTTCCCTTTTTACATCCGGTTGGCCATCATAGTCAAAGGCTGATCTATTAACCTCTGTTTCTAGTGTTAGGCAGGCTGTCCGTTTAAGTATCTTTTCTACCCTCATTTGCTCATATATTTACTCCTGTGTGTTTGTGTTTACTACCTACTCTTCGTAAACTGTACTTCTCACCTAATTGCTAGTCTTTCATTTTCTTTCATTTAATTTTCTCCATATTCTGTCCGCGACCCATACGATCTGTACAAATCCTTTACAAGTCATTATTCCTAAATACATTTATACTCTGACACGATCGTTGCATTTGTTATCACTGATCTCTCTTTATTACTCATAAACTATTGTTGTTTAAAGCCACTGTCTCAATTTATTCGATGGCTATTTTTCCATTAAGTCTTTATTTCTCTTCTCATACCACTTCCTACTTTAGTTTGCTAAACCCTTTTTTATTCTTCATTGTGTGCTATAGAGCTCCTTCTCCTACCTGAGACACTTATCTCAATTATTCTGCGCTTTCTACCTTTATTTCATTCTAAAACTCTTCTTCTAGTATTACGACCACTACAAAAATTCATTTAGGTTTTCTTATACTTTACACAAAATTTTCAAATTTTTCGTATTAACGGTTGCTAGTTATCAACCTGGCTGACTCTGAGATCTCGTTTCTGTAATCTCACTATCCTTGTCGGATTCATAAGTATCGAGTTCCTTCAGCTGCCAAACATCTGAACCCTGCCTAGATTGGTTCTATTCTACTCGATCTCGTACTTCCATTACTTTACAAACGATAATAATCTCAAACAAGGCCAGAACTATTAACCACATCCATCTGGCTCTGTTATATCGAGATAGATTAATACACCTACCAAACGTATAATCCCATCTTTCAACTTACAAAAATTAATTTATCATCTTACAGCCACGTCAATCTCACTATTCGTATCTGGTCAAAACTTATAACGAATACTTATTATGGGCATCACATACGTCCCCAGAAGATACAACTACCCAACAAAACAACTATAATTTACACTAAACATTAGTTCCTGCCCATGGTGCTTCGTCCTAATGTATAATCACCTACCTTTCATTTAGCCTCTCATGTTTTTACAAGCTAGATCCATATTTAATACCTCACTCCATCCTTCTTATCTCCTCTCTTCTCCTTCCCTCATTCTTCTCAACGTGCGCTTCCTCATAAAGTAAAAATTGTGTAATCCTTACACAAATCCGGCTTAAACTAACCATCTCCTCTAGAGTGCAACTTATTCTTCTCAAATTAGATCAACACGACCGTCCCTCAGTCATAACTCAACTCCAATAAATCTTCTCTAATTCGTTAAATCAAAATAAATAACAAGAACGTTATACTGCACCTGCAGCACTACTCAATACAAACTATAATCTCTACCTATTTCCCTTTAATTTCAACACAAATACATTAATCCCCCCAATTTATCCACCATTAACCCCTAATAATATATGTTGAAGAGGTACTAGTTACTAGCTACTCACAATCACAATCTCCTCCGGTCAGACGTGTAAAATTTATAAAAAACGGTAAAAAAAAAATATACTCAAAACGTCCATAAAACGCTATTCGATTGAACAAACAACTTGCCGGGATTCCATAATTATTTATTGCACTACCAACATATCATAGCGGACTTGGTCTCCACCAGATGAACTATAGCATATTATACAAAAAACAATATCGAATCCGACCTAGAGTAAATTGCCAATCTATGCCGCAGTAATATATACACATGTTCTTCAAACTATATTCTCACCTTATCCATTATCTCATCCATTAAAATACCAAACAAATAAACCTAAAGAAAATATAACCAACTACAAACTCCAAATAGGTAAAATCACTAACCTCACTTATCCACTCCCAAATAAACACCTAAATATAATAATAAACAATAAATAAATCAAGCATAACAAGTAATTATAAAAACGATAAACAGTAATATATACAAATAAAAATACCTGAAATATAATATAATTACCACCCGCAAATACCCATACTAAGTAATAAATACCATATAATAAAAAATAAAACATATAAAACATACCACAAATATATAATATACCAACAAACAGCCCAGTATAAAAAACATAATATATATATAAGATAATATTCGCCCCTTAAACATGAAAGCTTAAAAACTTTTTTTTAACCATAATAGAAATATATGAAATATACATAATCGGAACGGATATGAGTGTATCTGATGACAGTAGGCATCATCGGAGATTGATAGGGAGAACAAGAATTGATTGAGGAAAGAACTATGTGACGTTGTTTTTCAAACGCATACTTTGTAATTTGGCATTTTACAGTATATTTTTCAAAGGGGATGAAAAGGGAAAAGGTTCAATATCTAATTGATTGAAAATAGCCAAATTAAAGATAGAGATGATAGGTCAAAAGGATAATTATTAAAAAAATAAAAAAGACAAAAGACAAAGTAGAAAAAGAAAGAACAAGAAAGAAAAGAAGAGATGTAAAGGAAATGATTAAAAAAATAATAAGAAATAATTAAGAAAAAAGTATAAATTATAAAAGAAGTATGAATAACTTTTCCCATATCTGTAATATATTTTTTTGTTTTTAAAAGCTTCTTAAAGCCGGGTCGATACTGTAAATACTAGTGAAAATGAACTTAGTTTAAGAGAAAATAACAGAAGGATGAATTATATTTATTATTTAGATAGTAGATATAAATAGAAGAAAGTTAATGGTAAAGAGAGTAGAGATAGAGATGAGTAGAGGAGAGATATAATAAATATAAGAAGTAGTGATTTATTATAAAGTAAATTGGGCTATATATATGTATAATATATAACATATAAATTATTAATGAGAAAGTTTATTGAAAAAAAATAAAATAAAAACTTAAATAAATAAACAATGATATAAAGTAAATACAAAATAACTATTTAAATATATATAATACAAAATATATGAATTCTAAATAAATAAATAAATTATAAAATAGATTAAATAAGATAATTAATAATTATAATACTATTAATATTATATATCTTAGAATATGAGTAAATAAGTATTAATATAATAAATATAAAGTTCATTATGAGTCTAATAAATTTTATTAAATTAAAAAATAAATGAATAATAAATAAATATAAATATATTCAAATTAACATTCATTAAGATATGTGACTTACTCCCATATAAAAAATGAAACAAATCTCAAAAAAAAATATCAATAGGCAATTTAAAAGGATGTAACCATAATATAATGAGGAAGATACTCTCAATACAGCATTATAACGTTGATATAGATCTATTAATTTATAATAAAAAATAAATAAATAATTAATAATTAAATAATTAAATAATTATAAAATATAAATAAGATTAATAAAAAATAAAGAGTCTTAAGTAACGACTAATTACCTAACCCAAATAAAGTCACTTTCCGTCATTTTCCAAAGATATGATAAAAAAGATTGCTTATAAAATATGTCCAATTAACAAATTTTTTCTATATTTTTCATATATTTCGTTTATAATAAGCTTTTTGGCTTCATAGTGTAATTAATAAAGTATTGGAATATAGATTTTGTAAAATTATAAAAATTATATAATTGTGTTAAAATTAACGTAGTAAATATATTTTGATGTTTTGCTTTTTTTTTTAAAATTATATTCTTTTTATTTATATATTTTGTAATTAAATTTAAAAGCTAATAGTTCAATATTAAATTGTGTTTCTACGATTTAGTTAGTATGGTATTAATTTTGAGGTATTCTCAATATATATTAATAAAAAATTAATATTATTTATTTATTTCATAAAATATTTATATGCGGTGTATTATTAGAAACTAAAGAATAATATTATATTTAAAGGGAGCTATTCATTATCTCTCAAAAATTATTTTTATGTTATTATTATTAATATTATTATTTATTTTATTATTTAATTTATAAATTTTCCATAAAAAACTATTTTTTTTTATATTTCTTTTTATATATTCTAATTAGCCTCTATCTACTGATTAGCAGTAATAATCAGTTAGAATCTTTGTGCTTACTATAGTTATATATATTCTTGGTTGTGTGTGAGAAATATAGTATGTATGTGTATAAATGAAGATAATAATTTAGGTAAATCACTGACTAACTACTTGTAAATGTGTGTGATCTAGATAGCGAATTGGCAAGGGAAACTAGCACAATTTAAGTGAGTACAGAGCGTGATTGGTCGTTAATGTGATGAGCATGCAAAGCACACTTGAAAGATATTTCAAACTATTAGAGCTAAACTACAAATTAAATCGATCCAAATAAACCTAATATTAAATACTTTCCGATTATAGGGAGTGAAGTTATTATATTAGCGTCGGCTTTCCTAGTGGAATGCAAAGTAATAGGAGATAAAGAGTTTCGTAGTATGTCTGCTTTCTCTTAATATTAATGACCTCACTCTTACTATATTTTTACTCTCTTTACCTTTTCTTCTCATATCTGTATATCATATCGTATATCTTATAATCTAATAATCTATATCTATCTATCTATCTTATCTTCCTTGTTTATACTATCCTTCTCATATGCTATCGTATAATCTTAATGATATATTTACTATCTAATCATATATAAGCTTAATCTATTCATATTTCATATTATCTAATTATATCTATTTAACTATTCTAATCTATATCTATCTATCTATCTCTATTAATATAGTCGTGATTTTTTCTAGTATCTATCTATGCATATAGTTCGTATCATAATTATTTCATTTTACCTACGTTCTATTCGATATCGTTAATGCTATCTACTTATCTTACTCTTATCATTTATTGTATCTGTCACTATCAGTATACAATATAATACTAATCTCTTATCAATAAAATTTCATTTATGCTTCACATATATTCTTATTCCATAATCTTAGTCGGTCATGGAGAGTACTTATGGTCTTTTCATTTAGTCTATATGCAGTCATCATTGATTTCTCTTCATTACTTGGAATTCATTGTATATTCGCAATATCTAATTCACCTATTATTATTGTTTCTCCTACTTCGACAATCTATTTCCAGTTGTATAACAGCTCCTTAAGTATCGTTATCTTCTATTCTACTCTAGTCATCATACTGAAATCATACTAGCTCAATCGTAACTACTTATCAATCTGAATCACTATTCATATCTTAAGTCTATCATATATAGCTAATCCTCATATAGCTCATCCATAATACTATTCTGAATCCCTGAAGAACGTTAAACAGCTATGCTATCCTATCTATCTATTTCCTTAATTCGTTCATATCTATATCGTGCTATTTAAGATCATAATCTTATGTCGCGTATCAAATCCATATCTACTTCTATCTGTTGTAAAAATCCCTTATCTTTATTCCACTCTTTCATTAAAGGAGAACTCATGTGCCTTCTCTTCCCATGCAGTATATTCTTTTCAATGATCAACCCTCTTACCACATATAAAACAGCAATGCTCGTTCTTACCCTATACCAATATATATCTTGTATTTCCCCTTCAATTACCGTGAAGTCATGTCATGCCTCCTCTGCCCGCAAGTAAATATTCTTATTCAATGACATTCAACCATATTAACACATACACAAATATAACGGCCCCAAGTTGTCCAGTTTTCTTTTCAAACCATATCATTCTCTACTATACTCTGCATTTTTGGCTAAAGTGTTAGGATTTAGTACCACATTCAATTCATCTTTCTTCCACTTGGGTCATTCCTATTATTACTATTATTAAACTTAATATCTATAATTCTATACCTATTCGTATATATATATTGCATATTTCTATTTTACTTTAATACTAAAATAGTGCATTAATTATGTATCTTTTTCAGAAACATAGTCTAAGACAAAACTGTAATTAAATATAAATTCATTTTATTTTTAAAATTATAGTATCTTTCTTACTTCCATCCACTTTCTTTCCCCCCGGCCTTGAGCGGCACCGTAACTCGCCCGGGTTTTTAAAGTCGGTAAAGACAGCTCTTTTTCGCTGCTGCCGTCGTCGCATCATCCCCCTCATCCTCCAGCCCTCTATCTCTCCGGCGAACACCCTACCCGCTCTCCTCCCTCTCCCTCTCCATCCAAGCTTCCTTATTCGATCAATTCCAACTCCTTCATTGGTCCCCCAGCTGCTCTCCTTCCTAATCCCTCGCGCCTCCCCAAACCTCTCTGCTCTACACCACTCTTGTCCTCATCCTCGACTAGACATGCCCCATACATCTTAACGATTACCCTTCTCCGCTTTCCCAACCAAATCCCAATTCCTCCACTCATCATCTCTCTCACCTCACACCTCCTTCATATACTTTGCTTTGCTATCCACTAGCATAGCTCTCTCCACCCCTCCTTTCTTCAAATGACTTCACACTTTCACTGTTTAATTTCTTTCCTTCTACTAAAGCTATTCTCCGACAAATTTGTCAATATCTTTGACTCCATCTATGCATATAAATTATCTTAAAGATGTAACATATTTTGAAATTGACTGTAATAATTAATGTAATTCTTCAGACCCATTCATAATGCCCCTCTAATTCTTCTCCCTACTCTGATGTTCTATCTCCTCCTTCATCCACTCCCCCCCTATCAAACCCCTACTATTTATGACATATCGTAGATCATCTACAATCTTTATCTTCTTCAATACTACACCCCCTACTCTATACCACTGCTGACCCCCTCCCCCTCCTCTCTCCTCCCCTAAACCACTACCACTTCTCCTCTACCTGGATTTTATTTAACCCACTCTGATTGTCCAACTTCTCTCAAACTCCCTCACCACTCCTACACCTTCACGGCGTTCTTCGCCACTAAGGGCACGTATTTCGTCGCAAACAGCATATCATGTTCAACTTCGCCTTCTCATTTCCCATTCATCAAATTCCACCCCGTTGCCCTCCTCACCAATTCATCGTGCCAAGCAACTCTCCGGACTAAGAACAAATTTGAACAAAAGCCCCGGGCGGACGATTACCACCCCTGTTCGCCTCTCTCCTCCTCACCACCCCATATCCATGCCTCCACTCTTCCCCTCCCTAACCCACTCCTCACAACACTCTATCACCTGATTCTTAAAGCTAATGCCTTTACTATTTTGCCCCCACTCCAATTTTCCTTCCAACACATCCCACCATTCCCTCTTACCATCTCATAACTGCTCTTTTCTAAATCTAAACACACCCTACCACTTTCCCTTGCCCCTCTCTTTCATTACTTTTCTTCCAACAAGCACTAATAGTGTAAACACTTGTTGAAACTCACACACCCTCTTCTCCTCCACTAATTCCATCCTTGTTTCCCCTATTCTCCCTTCCGTTAACCTCCCTCACTCCTCTCCCCAATCAGTATCTCCCCCATACACTTTCCCTTACCACACTTAAAAGACCAATCATATACCTTATGTTAATTTCTCCTACAGTCCACCTAATCTCCCCTATCGCCCACTCTATACAGGGAATACCAAACACACCCATCCTCCCTATCCTGTTGGATAACCTCACCCTCCTCCAACATATATTCTAAAAGATAACCCCTATTTACAGCCATCCTTCCACCCCACATACTTCCCTCCCTGCACCCTTCTCATTCTACACCATCCAGACCTGCGGCTTGCCCTCTTTTTTTTTTTCCTTTATTTCAAAGCTCACCTATAAACTTCCCTTTGATTTTACATCTCCCACTCCTCCCATCTATTATTTCATTTCCAATCTCCACCTCTTGCAAATCATCCTCCCATCCGCACCAAACACACCTTCGTTCAAATATCCACCACATACGTCCCGCCACCTTTCCTCACCCTTTTCCGCCCCTCCCTCCCTTCCCATTCTACCCTTAATATCCTCAACTCCAACTCCTCCTTTTTCTTCTTCCTTTTTTTTTTATTTATTCTTCCAGGAAGATTTGATTGTACTCCCGAAGTCCAAAATTTTTCCGGGGTCACTTTTTGCGTACACGCCACTCTATCTTTTGCTTCTTCTCTTCGCGCCTCTCACGCCTCTATTGCTTCCCTCTAAACCATCTAATTCCTCCTAGACTTGCCTACTCTACCTACCTTCCCAACCTTTCACATAAGCCTACACTATTTCCTTTCTTCTTTCACCACCCTCGCTTCACTCCTCCATTCACCATTCACTCTCCTTCCCTTAATCCTTTATCTCGCTTGCACCCAACCCTTTTATATTCCATCCAACATACCCGTTCTGGCTACTCCTTTACTGCCTCTATTGAATTCATCCAATCCCCGTCCAGACCTCCCAATTCCCCTGTCCTCTCACGTCTCTCCACCTATTTTTCCATCCATAACTCTCTAACTCCCCTCATTACTACACTATCTCCTTACCATTTCCACACCTTTTTCACTTCTACTCTCCCTGTTTCTCGCCTTTCACTGAACCATCCCTCTCCATCCTCACCCTTTATCCTAGCACCACCCAAATATTTTTTAATTCATATCCCCTCCCCGCGCCCTCTAAATACATTAAATCTCAGGCAAAGTTCTGCTTGATCCTCGCCCATATCCTAACACAATATATCCGACGTAAGCCCCGCACCTCCCCCGTTAATCTCATCTTCATGGTTACTTATATTCTCACTTTTATTGACAAGTAGAATTCACCACTAATCTACCTTCTTTCAACACACAACTCCAACAGACTTTCTATCCCCCCTTTACGTTATATATATAATCAAGTAATAATTAACTATATATCTATATATAATAATTTATAAATTTACAGTATATAATATATATTACTATACTACTGTTAATATATTTATAGTTATCATACTATTACTCTCAACTTTATATATCATTATAATGATATATAATATAGTATATAGATTATATAATATATAAATATATCCAAAAAAAAAGTTTAACATATATAATAGAGTAAACTTTATAATAATATTATTATATATTATATAAATATAATTTATAAAATATATAATCTAATATATATATTTTTTAAGATATACTAACTATATATAATATAAATGACTAAAAAGAAACAATGTTATAATATACTTTGATATCTTTTTTAAGTATTCCACATGTTACTTCTTGGTCAATTATAAAAAGTAGATTTTTTTCATAGCTTTAAAATGTATTTTCCTTTATTACAATCATCAAAATTTGTTTGAATATTCATATTACTTCTCTATTACAAATATGCAAAAATTCCCATCTAAAATTGATTCAAGTTGCTTATTCGATTTCAAAGACGAAAATCCTCGATTTTCAAAAACCCTCATATTTCTGACAGAGTCCTCTCTTTCTATATTTATTTGACTATTATCTTATTTAATGTTTAGCTTCTCATCGTGGAGAGCTAAAACAGTATGTTCGGATTCATTGTTGCGAATATCTTATGGGACACAGAACTTGTCCTTGCAAGGCGAGGGCCCTTTATTTTTTTTGCCTATTCCGTAACTGTGACAGAGCTTACTCACAGAGAAGAACAGAATACTATATTCTGTTTGAAGATGTCTTAATGTTATTCTCCCTATTAGCCTTTCATTTTAAAGTTATAAATATTCTAATGAAGCATTACTTGCAATATAATACGTTTAAAATTATGCACCTCTCTCTTCTATTCTCTCTACTTCTCATCTCCTCTCTACCCTCATTCTAATATATTCATAACATTATATATATATAAATTAAACCATATAATAATTATACCTATAAATTAATCATATATAATTATACTGTATTATATATATATACTATACCTATAAATATACTATTACTATTAAAATAAATAACATAAGTTGGAAGGAGAAGAATCTGCTGCTTCTCCGGATTGCCCCGATTATGTTGGGAAAGAGGACTCTCACTTCGAATGCATTAGACTGAGCCATCCCCCACCCAAAAACAATATATGTTTTGGGGGGGCATGTGGTCAGTCGGGCTAAGCATCGCTACCGGTCCTCTTCGCAACAAGCGTGGTTCAGTCCCGCTGACGAAGGCAGTAGAGTCGTTTACCACTTCCCACTTTCTTTATTTAAGAGTCTATAAAATTAAATTGCGATTACTGCATTACTTGAGACACTGACGTATAATATATATATAATATCGTTTTATATATATTTATATTATATTTAATATTATATATGAGAATTTATATATATATAAATATGTGTATACATATTTTATCACTATATATATTATATATAGGACATAAAGGTTAAAAAAAAAAAAAAAAAAAAAAATTAATGTTTGTTTTAGCTAATCACAAGCAAAACACTTTTTAGGCATCATGTGTGTGCTAATCATAACGTTGACGAGTAATTCGCCTTGGAAGGTTGGGTGTACATCTATAAGTGATTCGTTTAGAACGATAATCATAGGTTAATGAAATCATGAAACGGTGGGTAGATTACCCAGACACATTAGACATTTTTTTAAAAATAAAGGTTCATACCTCCGGGCTGTGCCCTATTCCAGGAGGGAAATTATTTTAGGTAATTTCTACCTAGGATCCGGAAGAGGATCTAACCCTAGCCCTTGTGCCGCACACTCTAAAAATCAACACTTCTTAACAAAAGTATGACACTGCTAAGCAAGATATATTGCAGTGGACTGTAAGAAGGTATCAATTGAATTAAAAAGTGCACGCAGCTTTTACATGATGGAGTACCTGCACATGGGAAGTTATTCGAATTGGTAAAGATGGGTCTAAAAGATAATCATTATGGTCTATAGACACAAACTCAATAGATTTATTTTAGTAGACTAGATTTACTAAATTTAGAGAAGTTACTTGAATTAGTAAGAATGGGTCTCAAAGATAATTATTCATTATGGTCTCCAGACCTTAATCCACTAGATTTATATTTCTTGTACCATATGAAAACTTTGGTTTATGCAATTCGAAGGGTCGACGAAAATAAAATTCAACATCGAGGTTATGATGCAATCAGCTTTTATCGACATACATATAGACTGTTGCAGCTTAGCAGAACAAATTTAGAGTGACCGTACCAAGCGCAAGTGGAAGACAACGGTGCTTATTTTGAACTTTCATTGTGAAGTAATAGAAACTTATGTGCCATTCATTTAACTTAATTCATTATAAATTATTTTCATCCAATGATTATACAGCCATTCAATACCTGTGTTACTCATTGAATACCTTCAATGACCATGTATGCAATAACCTAATAACTCGAAATCGGTTACGATAAGCACACACGATTTAAAATAATATTTTGTTTAGTTTATTTGTTTATCTTTTGATCATATTTAATTAATTAAATGTGTATTTCAATATATTTAACTTTCGGTTTTTAATGTGTTAATTTGGTTAATTTCTATACTATACTTATATCCTTAATATACTATAAAGATATCTATCTATATATATTATAATATATATATATCTAATATTATCATACTATATATTTATATATACATATAACTTAATAATATACTATATATTCTATATTTATATGATAATATATTTATATACATTAAATTTTTAATAACATTACTCCCCTTTTGAAGACGTTAGTCTTTTTCTATCACTTATACTCTATATATATATATATACTATAATACACTCTATTCATCTTATATATTCCCTTTCTCAACTACTATATATATTCTAAACTACTAGTGAACTATATATATACTATATAGATTATATATACATATAATATTACTTATTTACGTTCGTAAAGTATAATACCTATTATTCTTATAACGCCATTACTATCTATATATATACGTACACTATTTATACTAATTAATTATATATTATAGATATAATATTTATATAAATTAATATATATATAATCTTATATATAATATATATTCTATAAGTTATTTATACTATCATATTATCTTACAATGAAAACGTTTCTCCCTAACCCTTAATCCCCCGCAAACTTGCTCCCTTTCCGGAGATCCGTTGCAAATTGAGAATAATTACAAAACCTATTCCCCCTTTCTCCTTTCCTCACTATTTTGATCCCCGATCCCTTGATCTACATAAGAGAGGCAGTTAGGCATAAGTATTAAAGTATGACTTATCTTTATTATTTCCACTTATTTTATTTACTTTATTATCACATATCAGTATCTATACATTTATGCGTATATATATATGTATTTATTAGTACATTATTCAATATTGTAGACATTTCAGTACACTTTCAGTAAATATAGTAATTCTATATTTAAATAGTAATCAGTAATATTTATAGTTAGATACTACATACACTAATTTATCATTGATTTATAGTATACGATATCCTTTCTTTCACTCATAAAAGAGATAACTTTATTATTTATATAAATATATATACATACTTAATAAACTGTTTATATATATATATATATTATATATTCTTACTATATTATATAATATATATTACTTTTTATCAGATATTACACATTTAAGTATATAATATATTAATAAGCATTCCAAAATGTTGGTAATGAGTAATTAGAATAAATATTATTGTAAATAACAATGTTGTTTTATGTAAAATACATAGTCCTAATATAACATAATAATCAATTCTTATATATAAATATCACATATATTATTAATAATATAATAATAAGTATAATAATAATAATAATCTAAAAATAATAATAAATTATATATAAAAATACTGAAAGACAAATAATAAAGTTATATGCTTAATTATAACAGTTTCATGAATGATATAATTAAATATTTAAAAATATATATGATAATGATAATAATAAATGATAAATTAAAATAATAATAATAATAATATATACTATGAAAATAATCGATAATTAATAATATTAAATAATACTAATAAATAATAATATAATAATAATAATCAATAATAATAATAAGATCCGAAGAAGCTAAGAAGTCAGAAGCAGAAGACGAGACAGTTTAGAGATCTGAACACCATTATTTCAGCTCTAGTTAAGAAGAATTAAGAAGCAGAAAGATGAAGAAGAAGTAACGAAGAGAAGTAAGAAGTGAAGTCGGTGAAGAATCAGAGAAGAAGCAAGAAAGAAAAAAAAAACGAAAGTAGACAAAAGAACAAAGAAAGAAAACAACAGAAAGAAAATAAAAAGCATCAACAAAGAACACAAAAGAAATGACAAAGAGAAGAGAGGAAATCAAGAAGATAAAATAATAGAAGAAAGAAAAGATGAAGACGAAGAGAAGAAGAAGAAAGAAGAGAATAAGAGAAGAAGAGCAGAAGAGCAGAAAAAAGAACGAAAAGAAAAAGAAAATTGGGCTGTATTCTGAATCAGCAGCGAAGAAGCTCAAAAGAAGAAGATAAGAGGAAGAAATAGGAAGTGATGAAGAAGAAGAAGAAGATGGAAAGAAGAAAACGAAGACAAGAAGAAGAGAAGAAGCAGAAGAAGAAGAAGAGAGAAAGACAGGGAGAAGAAGAGAGCAGAAAGAAGAGAGCAGAAAGAAGAAGAAATAGAAGAGAGAAAAACGAGAAGGAGAAGAAGAAGAAAGAAGAAGAGTAAGAGAGAAGGCGATATTATTCATGTATTATTAATTCGTTCACCAGCTTTCTCCGCCCAAAACATCGTACCACATCAATTGCTTTGCTGTCAGGACAATTCACTGATAAAACAAAACATGCCTTCTCGAAATGATCCAAGCTTTTCGTCGCTCAACGGTGTGACTTGTCAAGGATATGACTTATTATATGATAACGAAGCGAAAATTTATTACATCAACAATTAAGAATTATTACAATAATTTTAATAGTAGATTAAAACTAAAATTAAATATATACGAAAAATAAATGTGAACCTGAAAATTTAGATGTATTCTTTTTTTCTCTTTCTTTCTACTAATGTAAGCATAATATTGAGGCTAATCGGACATTTCGTATAATATTATATGTTGATGTCAGTCTGATTGGAATTTCTATATAAGAAGACTTCCGCCAGCCTAAGATCCGAAATTTCCCTCTTTTTATACTAAATTTTGAAAATTTCTATTACTTGATTGTGTATTTTTTAGTTCTTCACTTGTATGGTGGGTGCATATCTTACTTGGTTTGTCCTGTGGCATGGCAACCTCACGTGGCCAAAGGGCATTCGCTCGTTAAACCAAGGTAAGATGGCGTTATCATCCTCTCTTGCATTGGAATTGGTTGTCGTACGTTGGTAACTGCCCAGCACGATTGGCGACATTCCGAAACGAGACTAAACAAGAGACACTTTGTTGGTGCTCGCATCATAACTTACTAATATGATTGCTCCGATTAATTTTTCCTCTTTGAATATGTTTTCCCTTAAATAGATTATCTTCACAGGTCAATTCCTCTTATTTATTGAACCAACCACTTCCTTCTTGTAATAGAATATGAGGTTGTTAATTACTATCTTTGTCTTTAGGATCGCCCAGAATTTTAATGTGTTTTCAGCGATCTTTTTCTACTTACTTTGAGGGATCACCAGTTGTTAGATAGTATGTTAGTTATGTCTGTTAATTCTTTTCAGAGCTCCCAATTAGATGTGTATGGTTTGTTGGGCTCTGTGTACAAGTGTTTATTAGTTGATATTTATAGGCGATGAGGTGTGTATTTGAGTCGAATCCTATTACAAACCCTTATCGCGTTTTATACAGTACAATATCCTCTTTCAATTGTACCATCAGTTGAGGTATTTTCATTTTTACGTTCTAAAAAATTAGTTTTTGTTAAAAAAAACTCATTATGTTAAATTTAATCTTTAATTTTAAGAGGAATCAAGATGATCAAATCATTTTAAAGAACATTCGCCCACTCATAATGAAGCAATCACTATTAGAATTTATTATCAGCCAACCAAATTTGGTCTGCTTATGCTTTGTGCTCGTGACTCCCACCAGAGCCTGTACAGTGTGTCTATACCATTCCATGCAATGAGAGTGGATGTCAAACGCCATTACATTGGTTATATACGAACGAATGCTCCTTACGGTCAGAACCGTATGTGTGCAGCACAAGAACAAACCATTAAGATAACGATATGCGAGTGTAAGACATAAAGTCTACACATAATGAAGAATAGTAAATACTAGAATCGTTTGATAAAAAGAGAGGAATTTTCTGGATCTTAGCTGGGGTCGCTTTACTTAGAAGAAGCATAGACCTGAATCATATAAGATTTAACGACATGTCCGATTACCTAAATATATTTAATAGAGAAAGAAAGAGAAAAAGATCATCTTAAATTATCAAAATTTTAGTTTTTTGATATATTTATAAACTTTTAGTTTTAAGTTCTTATATATTATATGATCTTTGAAAAATATAAAGTTCGTCATTTTTGCTTTTCGTTCCGATCATATGATTCATGTCATATCCTTTGGAAAATGTCCACCGTTAGCGGACGAAAGCTTGGATTCATTTCAGATGGCAACTGTTTTGTTTTATTCAAGAATATTGTTATAGTCTTCCAAACGCACAAGGAACAAAAGCATATTTTGATGTTCGGGCAATAAATGTATATTAAGACAAATTTGCTGATTATTATTTCTAATATTTTTATTATTATTATTTATTATTATATTACCTAATTATATATTATTTTATTATTCTCATTATTATTGATTATTATTTTATAAGTATATTATTATTATTATTATATGATTATATATTTTATTAATTATTATTATATTATTATTTTTATTATTTTATATATCTATTATATTATTATAATTTTTATCTTATTATTATTATATTATATTATTATATTATTACATCAAAACACTTTTATCTGTTTTCAGTGTGGTAGGGTCAGTTACTAATATCTAATACTTTAAATATTCAATACTTTAAACTAGGAGAATATATAATGTGTTTGTAAACAACTGTGGGGTTTACAGAGATTTTAGCAATATCAACGAAGTCGCAGAGAAATCTTAGGACAATTATTGAGTGTGCAACTGTTCTATGTTACTATCTTATTTCTTCTATTGTAGTTGAATACATCTTGTTATATTAATATTGCTTCTGAGGAGGACTCATATGGATGTTTCTCCTAGAGATAAATAGTATTCATGCTCACCTGACTCATTAGAATTCAGAATAATCAAATTTTATTAATTATATTTTTATAACCAAACAGTATTATCGAAATTTAAATAAAGCGTCTGTTTGAGTTGTTAACATCTGAAAGCAATTTACCACAACCCCAATACTATACAGAACGGCAAAAACTGGAGTTATCCCAGTATATATGACTGTGGCCGTTCTTCAATTGTGAAATTTGTTTTTTATAGAATGTTATTTTACTGATGAAATAATATTTATAAAATCCTTTGTTTTAACCAAACTGAATCTCCCCATGTTTTTTCAAGATATAGACCCGACAAACCTCTCCGCCTTATCCCCGGTTTTAGTTCCAAATTTTTCAATATATCCATCAATCAATCAAATAATACTATATTATGTATTTACTATATATTATTATATTATTTTAATATTTAAAAATTATATTAAAGTAATATATAATACAGTATTATATATATATATATAATATATATATATATTTCTATACTAATAATTGATATACATATAGTTATATTATCATTATATTATTAATATATAGATTATTAAATATTTATATCTATATATATTCATAATATATATATTTATAATAATATATGTATATATTAAATTACTTATATATAATATATATATATTGATATATATACAAGTAATATAATTATATTATTATAGTATATATATAATAATAATAATATTATATATAATATATCATATATTAACATATATATATAATTATATATACTACTATATATCTATATATATCATTATATATAAATATATACTATTATATAATTGATATATAATATTAATATATATATTATTATATATATAATATATATAATAAATAATATTATATATAATATATATTATATAATATATAATATATATAACTATATTATATATATATATAAAATTATACCAAATTATTATATATATATAATATAATTATATTATTATTAATTTATATAATAATATATATATATAATTATTTTATAATATTATATATATGATATATGTATAGTATGTAGATTTGACCTGTATAATTTATCATAATGTTATTATATATTTTATATATCATACTATTATAAATATTTTATATATATATATATATATATATACTTATGTAATATATTAATATAATAAAAATAGTAATTAAATTATAGTATAATATATATATAATATAAATATATATTATTAAAATATTATAATAACCAAATAATAATTTATAGTAATATATAAAAATAAAGATAAAATATAATATATTAATAAATAGCAATTATTACAGATAAAATAATAAGAAAAATTATAGAGTAAATAAATAATATATATGAATTATATATATGATATATAAAATAATAATATATAACTATTAATAAAATATTAATTATATATACTTAATAATGAAATAGATAAAATATTATAAAATATAATTAATATTAAATAATATTATATAATAATATAATTATATAATAAATATTTTATTATATTTAAAAAATATATACTTATATTATTAATATTAATTATTCACTATTATCTGAATGATTATACTTAAGTATTAGTTTTTTATAAACCCTTTGAAAAAAATGAAAATAAAATTTAGCCCTTATGTTGATTAAATAGTTAAATGGGTTATTAGTAAATTGAATTATCCACCAGGTAAATGTTAACCAAAGCAAAAAAAAAAAATAAAAAAAAAAAAAAAAAAAAAGAGGAAATAAAAAAACCGAAAAAAAAAAATAATGAAGAAAACATTCCAAAAATTAAAGTTGAAAAACAAAATAAAAAAACAAAAACTGTTTCTAAAATAAAAAGAACAGTCCCCCACAAAATAAAAAAAATATTATCCATTCGTTCGTATATTCGTCCGCTCCTCTACAACGTAAATTTCTTTATACGAGAAGATATATAATTAATCTTTAACAATGTTTAGCGCGTTTTTCATTTGAAAACAGGCTATTTTTTCCACAGACGACGGCAGGTTTTGAGAAGATCTCTCTACGCTTCTTACGGGCTAATGAATAACTCGACTTCTTAAAACCACCCAGATATAAGAAACAATCCTATTAATTAATATATTCTACTAAAGGTCAATTTAAGAACACCTTTTTTCAATATCAAAAAAATCTGTTGTTATATTTGAACGCGTTATATGAACATTTTATGCCTCAAAACGCATAAGACATTTAAGAGCGTACCTAGATAAGATTTCCCCCTTAATGTAAAAGGTTAAATAGTTATTGAATCATCGTTGTACTTTTATGGTGTTGAATAACATGATTTAAATTTTATTCCGGAGTATATGTTTCTCTGTGAATGATAGTCTGTATGAAATGCAGCTATCTTTTATCAATCGTTTTATCTTATAAGCATGACAAAAATTAAAAATATGTGTGGTGTTTTCAAAAATACTTTTCCACATTAAGAGATTCAATTAATTTACTATATTCATAATTAATTGAAAGGCTCTCCCCCTTAACTACCCTCCCTTTTAATGTAATCTCCCGAGGTTTCTATCCAGTGTTGTATATTTTAGCAATGGAATGTATTTCATTAAGGGATCAATCCAAAAAATATTCTCCCTCATTTTTTCTGATCACATTCTCCGTGGACCATACCAATATACCGTATGACTGTTTCCCGTCATTCATTTATATACCTCAAGGAATAACTTTTGGTGACATAGGGTATAAGAGTGAGTTAAAGGAAGCCAAGATTCGGTGTTCTTCGTTTTTGGTTTCTCCGTTGGAGAAAAGTGTAGGGTTCCCATTTCGGGGCGTGCGGTGTGTTAGTATAGGAGGAAAAACGTTTGCTTAGTTAGTTTGAAAAATATCATGTTATGGATACGATTATCTGCAAGTGGTGATCAAATATTTTTAAACTTTATATTTTAATTGCATTTCTAGCCAATTAGTAACAAGAAAATCTTTGCGAAGTATTTTAAAATTTGATTATGATCTGTACAAATTTAATATTATATTAATACAGCGTAGATTGTATATAAATTTATTGTGTAGTATATATAAATAATAATAGCTATATAATAATATCTTGTACGATATAACTTTAAGGATTTTTTTAGGCAGTTTTTTTATGGATATATCAAGGAATCTTGGGAGGGGACCTATGAAGGATAAAATTAATAAAAACTAATATTAAGAAAAGCATAATTGATGATACATAGAAGAATAATTAAGTATATGTTTTACTAATTGGTTGAGAATGTATAATTTAAAATGAATTTAATAATTTAAATATTATATATACATTGTAAGATAATAATAATAATATAATATATAGTACGTGATAATTAATATTAATAGGTATATTTACGGGTTTAATTTTCATAAATGTTTAAAGAACATGTAAAGTTATATTATAATAATTTACCAGCAAGTAACTATTGACTAACTATGTTTGGTATAATATTTTATGAATGTATAAAATAACCAAATATTGTACATAATCTTTTTACTATATCTAAATATAAATAATAATAATCACGTCATTTATTTATTCGTACAATTATATAAATACTAATAATAAAATTCAACTATATTAGAACTACTATATAAGCCATAATAATTTCATTCTTTGCACTTTGTGTGAGGTTGGTAAAAACTAAGTTATTGACGAGTATATTCTATTTTATATGTATTTTCAGATATTTTTCAACATTATTTATAATCTGTTTTACTTTGAAAATTAAATTAATAATTGTCGAAAATAAATACCTATATTAAGTAATAAAACAAAATTAGTTTTTAATAACTATTAACTGGAAAATAGTATTGGTCAAACAATGAAAATCATCCTGATTAGGAAGAATACAAATTTATAATATAAACACATGCTTAAATAAGATTACATTTCCTGTTACTCCTTTATCATTTTCATTTAACTCTGACCTTTAAATTTCAACAATTTCAAGTTTCTCATTGTAAATAGAATACTAATTAATTAAAAAATAACTAATATATATATTTATATATTAATTTTACTTAAAAATGATCTTTAAGTTTTTTTTATTTCTTTTTTCTTTTAATTTTTGTAATTAATCAATTACTTTTAATGCATTAGATAAATTATATATTATCTATATTTTAATATATTAATCAAAGAATAATACGATGTATAACATTTAAATGTAACATATGATCTATTCACTTCCAGTAAATAATAAATATCAGCATAAATCCTATGAAGAGAAAAATTATTTCACTAGTAAATAAATCTTTTAACATAGGATATATTTTTTTGACTACATTTATAATCAATATAACGTTATTCTTCTGTTGAAATGAGATGAATTTAAGAATATTTGTACTATTATATTCTAAATATTTGTAATTGTAATGTATCAATTATATAGATAGTAGTATTAGCATTGATTAAAGCTAAGTAAGGTACGCGTAGTATGTTATGAAGTAATAATTTTTGTTTATATATAAATATAGAAATCAAGCATTTACTTAATCTTATAAATTTTTGCTTATTTATGTGTTAATGATTTATTTTCGTATTAATACACCAAAATAAGATATTTATATACTTACCATTATAAATAAGAAATGTGAATATCCGGTTTATTATTTAAATATAATAAACTTACAATTAAAGCGTCTTCATTAATTATTAAATCAACCAAATAAACATATACATTGAATAAAACAGTTGCGTAATCAGAATAACGTCTTTATTTTACATTCACATTTACAATAATTTAGTAATCTTCTATATTTTAAGAATAAAGGTACAGATAATTGATAATTTTTCCGTCAATTGAATAAGTAAGAAAAATTTTAGTTGAAAAATATACCTAAATTTAAATACATTTTTAATTTGCTACTTATTTTTTACCATTAAGTTCAATTATTATCCAGGGTCGCGGTCGTCCATACAATTTATAGGTGATTGCATCTGAAATTCAGAATTCTAATATATTAATAATTTAATCCTCACTAATATAAATTCTTGAGTACTATTAGTTATTATGTATATTATGCTATATAAATATAGTGAAGAAACGTCTAAGTTATCTATATGAGAATACGTAATTATGATTTATATTATATTTATTATGTTTATATAATATGTTTTAAAAATATTTATATTTATTAATTTATGTTATATTTCTTACCATATTTATTAGTTACATGAGTAATCTTAAACAATCATAAATTTCTTATGTTAAAGAGGAAAATCGGTCGTCCGTCTTAACTCATAGGACCACTACGATATAGCCCAGGCATTTTATTCTATTTTAAATTATTTTGGATTCCATACCTCGTTTGTGCCATTCTTATGTTCGTCTTAAATTGAGCTATTTTTCCATTTTTTCAAAATATTTTTCTTGTAGTTATATTATTTTTTATTTATTAGACCTATTTATTGTATTGAATTAAAAACTTTTAATCAATGACTTAGATAAATGCAATCGCGGCTGGATGGTGATGCATGACTTGCTCTCGACATAGATATCGCTCGCTCCATGAATGCTTCGATATGCTGAAAGACGCGAGCCGCTTGTCAAGAAAAAGGTGCGTTTATTTTTTTGTAACAACACTTACTCGCGCCAGGCTCCTGAGTTGAGTTGTTATAATAGAAAATTATAAAAATTATAACCATTTTATATTCCTCCCGGGAATATTAAAATTAAATACCTTTTATATAGTTCAATAAACTGTGGTATTTTGAGGAAAATTGAAAAATTGTGAAATTCTCCATAACTATTTGAAGCATCTATTAGATTTGCCCCGATACTTTCCTAGAGGTGAATGGCGATTCTTCTTGATCTGCATTTATTTTTTATTCACTAATAATATTATAAATTGCAAAGTAATGGGTGGTCCTATAAAGATATATTTAGGTTTATTCTCTCTCTTCTTTCTCTATTCCTCTTCATCTCAACCCTACTGTCTCCCCATCTTACATCTCCCTTCGTCTCTTACCTTTACCCCACCTCCTTTCTTGTATTGATATTTGATTTTGTTATCCTTATGTGTGTAACTTCTAAATTATCTTTAAATATTTGACTAAATAAATTTGGTCAAAGAAATAGCACGTAGTAGTTAAATCACATGATATTACTTTATATAATATATTCTATATATTTCTTAATACATTATATATAATATTAGCTAGAGAATAAACTATTAGTGTAGTATTTATAAATAACGATTAGGCCTGTTCTAAAAAGATTCCGTCTCGCTAACGGATGGATAAATTGGGCTTATTGAGAAAGTTTATTGTTGAATAAAATAATTTAAAATCAGACCTTAACAACATTCTCCAGCATATTAACATGTATGGGTAAGTTGTATATTTAAAAAAAAAAATTAGTTATTTCTTATTTTTATACATTACATATAATTCTAAGGAGTCCTCTGCGTTACATTGTCGTTGGTAACTTTTAGAAACGATGGTAATTTCTTTGAATAAGTTGCGAGAGTATATATTTATCTCTTATTTCTTTAAAATACTTGATAGGGGACCATGGGTCGTACACGCAAAAACGAAAAGAGGCGTCTGGTTGGTCTCCTCTCTGAGCGCTCACGGGAACACGAACAGGATATGACTATTTGTTCCCTTCGTATGTGGATTCATACCCGGAATCCCCCTGCTTTTTGTAATTTGAAGGTTAGTCGCGTGTTGGTACTCCACGACCTTATCTCCATATTCTGGAGTGTAAATTCGGAAAACGACCCGTCCTTTCATAGTTCCACTAACTGCAGAGAATATTTGGTCGGTCCTTCATGAAAACTGCACTACATTAGGTCTGTGAATAATTCATTATACGAAAATTACTCAATGTATAATAGTAACTAACCACGCAAATTTTAACCTTAACCAAAGTAGGGGGACTGATAGACGACCCGTGGTATACAGTAGAGGGTGACGTTTTCTCATACTCCCTTAATGTTTCAAAGCTGTTTTGCTTCTGATTTTAAAGGAACTCGCCCGCGATAACATAATAAATCTCAATAGAGAAGACAGCGATATCGATATCCTATGATCTTCTACCCGCGTATTAGGGAAGAATGACCAGTTACAAGTATATAAGCTCCGGTCTTAAATATAAGCACCCCGAAGATGACCAAGATAAACACCTCATATCAACAAGTGCCATTGAAGATATCTGCGTACACAATATCAACGCTGGTTTTCTTTAAGTTACATCATGTTGAAGTATTTAAAAAAGACAAAAATAAATTTTTAATATTTGACAAAGTAGTTAAAACTAAACTTTAAATTAACGAGACCCCGAACAGTATTCTCTATCGCTAAAGTCTCTCGAATACAATTATAATATATGGATTAGTCTTGTAAATTTATAGTAAGTGTTAGTAAATGTCTTAAGAAATTAAATTTTTATATATAAACACATGATATATTATTAATAAAAAATTAACAATTATAACAACGCTTTTCGAGTGTATTTACTTTGTGATAATAAATAAGGTGATACTATCTTTTATTTTTTAAAATAAAAACTTTATTCTCATAAAAGTCTTGTATTAGTTTTTCATTTCCTTGATTCTATGGTTTACATATCACAAATAACTAAAGACAGTATATATTCTTTTTACAACCTAAGTAGAATGACAATATATTTTGGTAATATAAAAACATATAAAAATTATCTATTGTAAATTTTCATATTTAAAAATACGTCTAGATAAATAACTACTCATTAAAAACAATGATATTATATTAATTATAATATTCAATATAATATAGTATTACATTGGTTATATTATATTATAAATATAAATTAATAGTATATATATATATATTTACTTATAATATATATTAGTACTATATATATATTATTATATATTATATTAGTATATATATATATAGTATAATTATATATATATTATATATATATGTAACAATATATATGATATACTTATTATATATATAATTATTATAAATATAATATATATATTTTTATATATATTATAGTATATATTTATAGTATATTATAATATATATATAGATAATAAGAGAAAAGAGTACTCAATGGTAAGAATAAATCAAATAAAAAAAATGACGAATTAAAACCTTTTTAGGGGTTTTTGAGTTCACAACTCGTAAAAATTGGTTAGCGAAATGAAATGTTCTAAAATGGGTTAAAACGGGAATTTTTTGAGTTAAGAATTGACCACTTCAATCAACTTGGAGTATTGTATTTAATATATAAGGGCTATATAATATATGATATATGCACTAACAATTAATTGCAAAAAAAAAAAAGGTTTTTAAAAATAATTTTCTATAATCTGCTTTAAGTTAAGAGATGGTTTTTAATTCCATTTGGACAATATTAACTATATTTTAAAACAACAATCAAATTAAGCGTTTTAAAAATCCACATCGTTGGTTCAAATCGTAATCATTTCAAATGAAAGTTATTTTGCACGTAAAATTTAATAATTAGCCTATAACCACTGTTTATAATAAAAAATTAAGTAAAATTATTTTGTAAATGCTATTTTATTCTATATTTTTTTTTTACGATTTTCATTTAAATAAAGGCAAGAGTTCTACAGAAACATTACTAAGGCCGTACGCCTTTACGCTTAAGCAAACTGGTTGTGAACGGCTATCCACAATGTATCGTGTCCCTGGGACGATGAAATTTGACATTTGAGGCGGTAATTTTTTAATTGCTTCGTTACGAGCAAATTTGAGATTTCAAGTTATTAGGGGAGGAATTCCGATTTGTGAGAAAACAAGGCGGTTGTTCTTCGTTACTTTACACCTGCTGTAGGTATAACGTGTGACCGGTATATTTTCGACACACCATTCTTCTCGTTCAGATTAATTGACATGTGTGAAGTGTCTGCCAACATCATACTTATTCTGACATGTGTGAAAACAGTTATTCAATACGCTTTTTTTTTTCATTAAATAATAAATCATTGGGATGTTATTATATGGTATAGTTCAATAATTTGCTATAATATTTATATCTTATTAAAAATATTAAAGAATAAAAAAATAAATAATAGTTGCACCTAGCTAGCTAGTTGTAAAAATGGTGGTTGCTCGCAAACTGCAACCAGGGCCACGAGCCGCCCTGATATATAGTATATATATTATATATATTATTATTTATATTCATATATTATATATATGTATATTATATAATATAGTATATTATATAAATTATTTATAATTTTTTTTACTATATATTGTATATATATATATATATATTTAAAATTAATATATATTATATATATATAGTCATATATTTAGTATATTATATATATAATATAATATTATTTATATATATCTATATATATATTATATATTATATATATATATTATATATATTTATTATATATAACATAAATTATATAAATATTATATTATTTAATATTATTATTTAATATATAGTAATATTATATATATATATATAATATATATAATATCTATATTAATATATTAATATTATATATATATATTTATTATGTATATATATATCTATATATATATATTATTATATTATATATATATATATCTGATATATATATATATAATATATATATAGATATATATATATATATATATAAATTAGAATACAATATTGAAAAAATATTTATATATTTATATATTATATATATATTATATATATAATATATAGTATATTATATATTTATTAATTAAATATATATAGTGTGATATATTATATTAAATATTATATTTATATATATTTATATTATACAATTACGTATAGAGACCATCTTATGCTCAGCTATAGAAAAATTCTATAATCTATAAAATTATGAATGCATATATATATATATATATATATATATATATTTTATAATATATATATATTTATATATATCTTATATATTACTATATTATTTATATAATATATATTATATATATTATATGCGTTGTGTAGTAGGTGTGCTGGATGTGTGTGCGTGTGCGGTATGTGTGTTTAATGTTTTTGTCGAGTTGAAGAAACGGAATTTTTGATTTGGGTCGATATGAAGAGGGGAAGTTGGTTTTTTTTATTTTAGATTTCTTTTATTAAAATGACTCCTATATAAAATTGTTTTATCTTATTTTATTATAATGACTATTAAAAGTTGTTATTTTCTTATTTTATTATTATATATTAGTTATTTATTATTATTATTATTATTATATTGATTAGTTATTAATTATATTTATATTATATATAGACTTATTTTTATGTTTATTGTATATGGATTATTTACTTTCTATATTTGTCGAAACTTTACTTACAGTAAAACAGAATCTTAACAAGATATAAAAAGTTTCTTTTCAAATAAACAAAAAGTTCTTTCATTATTTTACTTTTATTAACTGATGATGAATTTTCGTTCTCCTCTCTCTCTCGTCATCTCTCTCTCTCCTCTCTTCTCTCTCTCTCTCTTCTCTCTCTCTCTCTCGCTACAATATATTTATATATTTATTTTATATATCTAATATAATATTATATATTATCCTATATTCATATATAATTATATATATATAATTATGTTACTATATAATTCAAATATATTTATTCGTATATATAATATTACTATTATATATTATATAATATATATATTGTATATATTATATATAATATAATTATATCTTATTTATAATATATATGATATTTATTATACATATTACAAGATATATATTTATATATATATATATATAAAAATACTTAATACATTTTAAAATGTAATAAGATAATAACCGTACTATATTCTACTTATATATGAATATATATTACATGGTATGTCCCAATAAGATAAGTGTTACTGATGTAGGTATTATGTATGATATTGAACTTCCGTGAATTGACGTATCTATTGAGAGTATTACCCTTGACTGAGGTTAGCATGGATCCAACGTGTTCTCCTTCACCTGTTCTAGCAGTACAGAAGTCATTTTCCTGTAAGGGTAAAATATGTTGATACAGTGTTTTTTTATGTTTTTCACTCGTACCAGAAAATGATGTACTTTCAGCTTTTTTCAACTTTGGTAGAGATTAGGCATTTGCAGGTATTTGTTGAGAGCGTGATGATGATGTGGAAGTTATTTGTGTAGATACTGATCGTTAGATGTATAACGGAATGAGCAGCGGTGAGATGTCGGTTTAGTCGTGGTGCAACACCAAGTGTGCTGCAAGGTCTGTTGCTGATTCCCTGAACTCGATTTCGAAGCTCGGGTTCCGAAGGAGCAATCTTGTAAATGATGTGATAAACGGTCTGTCTAGGTAAATTCATTAGTGCACTCTAGCGAACACGCTCGAAAAAAACAGATAATCAAGTGATTTCACTTGGACTTGGCTCTCATGTTTCTATCGACGAGTGAAAGTTTTTGTTCGCCATTCCAGTGCACTTGCCGTTGTTCAGGATCGTACTCAAAACCCATGATTCATCGCCTGTCATACTTTATCCAAAAAATTGTTGCTTCGTTTCGAAGTAAATCTTGACACATTTTGACCCTGTTCGCTTGCTGTCCAACAGACAAGATCATTTCGCACCTTAGTTTTTCAAGATAGTTTTCGCCCATGTTGCAAGTGTTCGATTAAAATTCTATGACAACAGTTTTTCCAAAAAAACAGTATTTTCCTGCAATACAAACTGAACACTGAACCGCGCGGTTTCTCAACTCATCACTAGACCGATTACACTTATCCATTTTGCATCGTGTGTTTGCCTATAGTATTGGTCTTCCAACAAAGGCGCAATGTCCCTTGCACTTATTCCTCCCGCCCCATCCTTGGAAAGCCTTGTTGAAACTTAATTTGTAGTTATCCCCGTAGGATTGAGTTGAATTCAATAAAGGTTTCATTTAAAATAAATGCCACCAAGTCTCACGATCTAATTGAATATCATGATTACGAGTCAATTTTTTCTTGAGTGTGTTTATTAGTCATTTTTAACTCGCTAATTTATTTTCAAAAGAAATAATATCTATAATAATATTTACTGAGGAAGATAAAGTATATAACTCCTCAAGAAAATTTCTAATATTTACTTAAGTGCAAAAACCTGTTATTATGGTATATAGTAATAGAAATATAGAACTGTCAAACCGAACAAATACGCATTGCGTGTTTAGAATAAAATCACGATCCTACTGAATTTTAAGAACTTCTAGAAATGAGATGACTAGATGCTCGCACGCCTGATATATATAACAACAAATTCTTCTAGAAAATCAATTATTTTGTAATGTTGGCCTAAAGTTATAATAACAGGTGATGTAAATTTTCAGCTATTTGACAAAATAATCCGCTTCTGGGGAACTATTAATGTTCGTTTCTATGAAATGCACTAATTTCAATTATAAAGTGTACAGTAATAGGGCCGAATTATTAATAGTTGGTAGGATGTGCATTAATAAATTGTACGTATTTTAATGGAATATTTCAATAATTGGTTTTTAAATATCGCAATAGTATTTCGTATTAGTTGAATGAAATAACCTGTTTTCTTAATTAAAAGAAAGAAATTTAATTTCAATAAATATTGATCTGCTTGTTTCTTAAATTTTCACAATTTAAGAATTTTAGATACGAAGCCTTTGATGTACATTTTTCCATAATTTTTCAACATATTTTAAATTATTTTTTTAATTACTAAATGAGTTTTTTAACGGTATTTTAAGAGCAATTTTTGAAAAAATAATTGTTTCATTGAAATGCAATTTCAAAAAAGCTAAGGTAATAATGAATATAGTTTCTATGAATAGGGTCATTAGGTAATCCTTATAAAATTGTACGTATTTTTTTTAATGCAAAATATTTTAATATTGATACTTTTATTAATACCAAATATTTCATTTAATGTTTTAAGTTTATTAATCTCTTAGTTTATAATAAAAAATCATTAATTAATTCTAAAAAAAATTACGCTTTTTTCTAAATTATGACATTTATAAAAATTTAGAACTCTTATAAAAGTACGATTTTTGTCCTAATATTTCAACATTCTGAAATTAATTTGGATAAACTTAATAATTAGAGTTTGTTACCTCCGATTTCCAGCTATTGAAAAAAAGATAATATGTGTTTCAATTTAAATAAGGCCTAATTATCAAAATAAGCAGAAGAGAATTAATAATTTTTTCTAGCGAAATATATATATATAAATATGTCTGAAGATTGTACGTATTTTATAATGAAAATTTCAACTATTTGTTTTTCAATTTATATAATAATGTTTAATACCAATAATATAAAAATCTTAAAAGAACACGTTTTTAATATAAAAAAATATTTTTATAAACCTCTATAAAATTTATACCTTATTGTAATCATTAAATAATATTCCCCAATTTATATAATTAAACTCTTCTCACCATGCGCACTTCTACTAAAGGTATTAAACATTGAAATTATTTGGTAATTCTAATAAAATTATGAGTTTTTGAACATTTTTATGTATATCATTGAATTTAAAATATGATGTGTTTTTTTGAAGTATGCAATTTTCAATAAAAGCTAGAAAGTGATACTTATTTATAACATGTGAAGTTATGAGTTACTGAAAATTTGACGTTATTAATTGGATGAATTTAAAATTACATTTTATACGTATTGCCCATATATATTATTCAAAAAGTCAAATAAAATTTTTGTTTTTATATAAAAAAAATATTAACTCGTACAAAAATTACCTTTTTCCGTTTAAAATTAAGAATCATACTTAAACTTAATTAAACTAAATGATATATAACATCTGAAATAATTTCAACTATTATCAGGTTCAACTTGAGTAATTTTTGAACAATTGGTTTTTCCTCATACTAGGTATTTTGCTATAACATTTTGAAAAATAATAATGAGTTTCATTGAAAAGCAATCATTCATAAAAAGCAGAAAAGCGAATTTATATTAATAGATTTTTAATATTTTGCTTAAATTGACGTTATTTTAATGAAAAATTACTAAATATTTAATATTATTTATTAATACAATCTAATTGTCTAATTAGTTGTTGAAAAACCTGTAATTTAAACGTACAAAAAATTAACTTCTTAAATTAAATTTTACTACAACGTTTGTTCTATCCCACCAAACTTCCCTTTCAGCTAGACAAAAGTTTAAATACTTTGCCTTTAAATCAACAAAGAATTTATATACATTGAAATTGTCTATTTACGCAAGTTTCCCCTTAACGAACAAATTCTGAACCATTTATTTTTTTATATCCTTCTGAAATATGAGATTTAATTCCTATCCACGGTATTTTCCGATATCTTAGAAAATAAGAAATGTTTCATTGAAATGCATTTCCAAAAGCAGAAAAGGTATTTATTGAGATTAGTGTGTAGTGACGCCGTGTATCTGTATATTGTGAGCGTTTGGGATGAGCAAATCTAGCAAAATTATCTTTTGTTTGTTAAATGGAATATATCTTGCATATATGAAATTATTCAATCATCAGTAAATAGCATAAATAGTAAGCTAATAAAAAAATATTAAATATAACTTCTTAAATTACGCTAATTTCTTAAATTTCACTCAATTATACAATGATCTAGAAACTCTGTACAATCATAGTATCTAGTATTCTCTATATTATTCAACATTTTATCATAGTACTCAAATCATGGTGGAAAGTATAAACTGTTATATAATGTAATCAGTTTTTAAACGTAATCACTCTTA
>JABUQX010136294.1:25000-26337 GCA_015478945.1 Trachelipus rathkii | reverse complement strand
GAGGTAACAGATATTCGGTTCGCCCACACAACTCGATACCTATATATATATATAGATCTATCTAATATATTACTAATATATACTACTTCAGTCACTATATACTTATAATATATATAGTATAATCTACTATATGACTATAGTTATATATACTTACTATTATATATACTACATATATATATATATATATATATTATATATATACTATATATATATATGATATAGCATAGATATATATGATATATATATATATATATATATATATATATATATATATATATATATATACCATCAAATTTACTATATAAATATATATATATAATAAATACTAGATATATATATATATATACTATAATATATATATTATATTATATTTGGAGTATTTCCATTTCTCACCACCAAAACCTTCAGCAGTACTATGTTAGGGTAAAAAAGGGAGTCTTAAGGAACCTGCCACCTTCCTCCCGCAAATCTAACCTTATATGCGTTCACCACATTCCATGTAACTTCACAACGTCAAATATATAGAAGCCTTATTCTATGTGGCCATCCGTAAACATGCGCAGTCGACACTCATATACTTCCTGAGAAATGACATAACGATCGGCGTTTCGTTGATTTGACCTATTACGTCATCTCGCTCAAAATCTTAAATCTTGAGTGGCTGATCGCAAGTCCTTTTACGTCTCTACATCGCTCCTAATTCGATCGAAGTAGATTATGGTGCGTTGTGTGTGGTCAGGTCTCCCCCAACCCTACTACACCTTTAGATCCATCAAAAATGAGGATAATCCGTATCTTGCTATGGAGCATTTCCTGACCGTCAACCTTTCCCACCCTCTCCTCAAGTTCAATTTTTACGGCAGAATTAATGTCTATAATGATTACCCTTCGCTCTCGAATTTTATTCCTTTAATAAGATCACTCTTGTAGCGCCCTCCAAGCGCCTAAAGCCCCATATTCTAAAAAACAAACAAGGGTAAACAGCTGCTACAACAATTTTTTCGCATGCTTCACTCTTCGTAAGAACAAATACAATATGTTGGACCCCCTTTTTTTGTCTTCAACGTTAGGGGGGTTTAAATGCCGATAACCGAAATCCGCTGTCAGAGAGGTCGGAATGGCTTGCCTCTTCTTTCCGGAGCCGTTACTAGGTACCTCCCGGATGCCATTCTACAAGGACGCCTGCATCAAAGTGATTATTATCCTGCTTGTCCGACCAAGGCTTCCGGTCTATGCTGGCAGGCAGTGCTGGGCGAGTGATCAGCGAGGGACGGAAACTCAAAGAGTATAAGCGAAACCAATTGGTGAGTGGTTTTTTCCTCATGCCACAAAACGCG
>JABUQX010136294.1:0-22500 GCA_015478945.1 Trachelipus rathkii | reverse complement strand
AAGGTTCATATAATATATATATATTATATATATATATATATACTATATATATATATTAGTAGTTATTATATATATATATATATAGATATATATATAGTATATATATATATAATATATATTATATATATATATAGATACTATATATATATATATATATATATTCTTCTCTCTAACATAAAATGTTTATATAAATTCCTCCATTTACATCTGTGTAGCTATCGAAAACACTCATTAAATCCAAGTTCTGTTAGTCTCTCCACCCATGTAGAATTGAGAAATGTATTGTTTGTTTTAAAACTTTTTCAGAGAATTTTTTTTCTTAGATTGCAAATGATATCAAAATAAATGTTACTGTATGATCAAACTATTTAAAAAGTGATAACAATGTGGAGTAGATATTAATAGAATCGCGAACAAAGATCAGTTAATTAATGGATCTATGACGAACTTGGTCTCTACTTTGGTTGGAAAATCATCAAGAAACGTATAGCAATTGCATATTTCTTTACAATTTACAGAGGATTGCTTAGGAGTCTACATTTTCGAAGTCTTAGAAGATCAGAAACTAGAAGTTCTGTTGCAACAAATTGCTTGAAATTTTTATCGATGTTTTCGTCAGTCTTTTCAAAAAGGAATCTACTTTGCATTATATCAGAGCAAGTTGCTTCACAAGCGACGGAGACGACAATGTAATACTTAACAGACGCAGTGAAGGAGAATAAAGTGAACATCTTAATAAGTTTACAACCTATCCTCACTCGTGATTACAGATTTCAAAATATTTTAGGCTTCGAAGTTCAATTTTATTCATCTCTGCTCCTCTAAAACCCTCGACAATTTTGGTACCAAAAACTACTGTTCAAAATTCTTAACTATTCTTCAAACTTTCCACAACAACTTGTTTCACCACATTATTTATATTTTTCCTTTTAGATAGCTATAAATGTTCCTTATTTTTTCTTATTAAAATAACTTAGCTTCCCTCCGTTTGTGATATAAAAATAGTGCGCCCAGTTGTTTTCAGCTTGCTGCCAATTAGTTTCTAATCGTCTGTGTATTGCCTATGTATGGTGAACAGCAAATTACATTTGCAAATCCCGTTTTGTATTTTCGCACAGTTGAAAACCTCCAAACTTTTTTTTAATTTCCCCTGCCCCACCAAGTCGACAATTCACTGTTTATATTCAACCGATAGTTAGGTTGCCTTTCTAACGTTAGAGATTCTGCTGTTGATGCTCTATTAGTTATTTCTATAGTATATTACTCTTCACTTATTTTTGATTAAGTATTATTTTTATTAATTTTAACAAATTAAAAATAAGAGACTTAAGCCATCAACAGATGTAACTTTTGATCGTTAAATATATTTCGAAGGGGTTCAGACCCCCTAAGGATAGATGTGGATTATATTATGTATATTAATATATTAAGTATATATTAGTATATTAATATATATATATAATATAAGTATATATATATATATATATATCAACCTATATAATATGAGTGAGTGAGTGAGTGTACCTATATATATATAATATATATAAAGAGAGAGAGAGATAGAGAGAGAGAGAGAGAGAGAGATAGAGAGATACAGAGAGAGAGAGAGAGAGAGAGAGAAGAGGGAGGGGAGGGTAGTGAGAGAGAGAGAGAGAGAGAGAGAGTAGAGAGAGAGAGAGAGAGAGAGAGAGAGAGAGAGAGAGAGAGAGATTTTTTGTTTATACGTAAATCTGATATATTTTTTTTTATATAAACTTTAGAGCTTTTATTTTATCGTATTTGTTAATTCAAAAAGTTTGTAAATTTTGTAAAATTTTATCTCTTGAGTGTTTTTAAGCAAATTTCCTTAAAAAATTAAAAAAAAGATTTAGAGAATAAAATATTAATAGTGAAACTAATGTTACACTTTAAAATTGGTTTGAAGTAACTTTTTATAATTTTTATATATATATTTTTTTTTACGAATGTAATGTTACTTTTCTTTATTACTTAAAAAAATGTAATTAGCTAACTAAATTAATTTTCACTTAAAATGATTATTGTGATAATAAATAACAATTATATTTTCATTGTGAAAACATATATTTTTATTCTTTTTTTATTTTTTAAATTTATTAAAAGAAATTGTTGTAAGGTAATAACGAACCCTACCAGAGTTCTGTTCAGAAGAATATTGGTTCAAAAGGTTTTGTGAAAAAGGTTAGACTGGGATTTAACGAAGTTATATTCTAGAGCAAGTGTGCTCAAAAAAGCTCAGTTCTTTGGGTAGTAGATAATTTTTGCCCGATTCAAAATTATTTTCTTGTTCAGTTACTCTTTTTTTTATAATTTGTCCCTACATAATAATAGTACAAAATAAAATTGTTTTTATGGGTTTGTTTATCTTGAACCTTCTATTGTTAGTAAAACTACTTACTTTAAGTTTCTTAAAGAAAGCTTCTATATGTCTGAGTGGCTTTAAACATTTAAGGAAAAAAATTTACTGTTATTTTCGCTGAAGTGGAAGTAGGTGAATGGGTGGGTGGGTTTTGTCTTTGATGATATTATGCCTAGAGATGCGATCGGTAGGTATAGATTTATTTTTTTTAAACGTTTAAAAAAAAAAAAAAAAAGCCCATAAAATAAACAACTAATTTTTTACGTTTTTTTTATAAAAAGTTTTAAAAACTATTTCTGTTCGGAATTTCATGAAACATATACCTTTTAAGAAAGATCTAACCCACTCATTTCCAAATTTGCAAAATTTAAGTAGAGGAAAATGTATCCTTCATCTCCAATTTCTGAAAAACATCAATTTGGACTAAATTTTTTTTTTCCATTTGGAATCATGTAAAATCATACACTAACACACAGATCTGGTCCAATCATTCTAAATCTGCTCTAATAATGGAAATAAATGAAATAAAAAATAATGAAAGTAATGAAAAAATTATAGAACGAAACTTGGCAAGAATTTTTTTTTTTTTGGCCTACAAATGGGCAGGGGGGGGAGGGGTTTCATATCAGACTTTCCGTAACTCTTCATTCAAAGGAAAATGTTTTTTTTTTTTTTTTTTTTTTTAATCTTCGATTTATTATATTTTTTTTTTATTTAAAACCAAAATTAAAAATAAAAAGAAAAGCAATAAAAATTTCATTAGCACATTTTTATTAATCTTTTTAAAAATAAATTTGAACCAAGATATATAGGCATATATTATCAACAAAAAGTAAAAAATATAATACTTTCAAATATATACTAGTTTTATTGTTTATTTTTGAAATGAAGAGGGGGGGGGGGAACGTATTGATTGTTTTTCCATTTAGGAGGGGGCCTTTTATAAGTTTAATCTTTTTAATTGGGGGGGGGGGGGGGACTTAGGACTTGCGTTACAGGTTTGTTACGATGGAAAGGGAGGCTCAAGGAGACATTTTCATTACGTATTTTTGAATAGCACCCCTTTAGGCCTCAGTATATAAAAAGAATTTCAAACAAACTGAAAAACTTGTTACTTAGTTTTGTTTGTCACTGTTGGATTTCGTGTATATGTGCGCCATGCTACACAGCGTGAAAAAGACAATGGTCATATTCCTAAATTTATTTATATTTATTTCTTCTACAAACTGCCCTGGTATGTCAAAGATTATATATAAGCTTTTAACAGAAATAATAAATAATAACTTAAATAATAATAATATAATAGACAATAATAGATAATAATAATAATAATAATATAATAATACACTAATAATTAATAATAATAATAATAATAATAATATCACAGAAAACCTAAAAGTTTCTAACTCAAGCTTTTCCCTACGATACTAATGCATTTAATAAATATATATATATATATAGGTATATATCATATATATATATTATATATATATATATATAGATATATATAATATATATATAAATATATAGATATATATATATAGTATATATATAATATATATAATATATATAATATATATATAGAATATATATATATATATATATCACTATCTTGTCTGTCGTTGTCTGTCTGGTATGCGCCGTGTTGTGCTTTACGTCGTTCCGTCATGCCGAGTCGCTCGTAATTGTAGGCAAGATTGTTTTTTATAATACTATTATTGTGTACAAAAATATCTAACAATAGTTCAAGAGATTATAAAAGACTTAAATATGGTTGGTTCGTTTTGAGGTATTTTTTAAGAAATGTCTGAAAAAATGTCCAAAATGGTTTGGAAAATTTAGGGGGGAGGGGGAAATAAAAAGCGTAATCTGGAAACAAATTAAAGTAAGAATTCAATCATATAATTTCTTAATTACGCTTAAAAATTAGAGTAAAGCCTAATGTCGCTGCTCCAAAATAACAATGACTCAAGTGCAAGGAATACATTTATTTGCAAATACGAACGAAGTGAGTCAGCGTACAAATTTAATTAACGTTTATTCATATAATTAATTAAGTGTATGAAAATCTGTTCCTTTTCACGTTCCGAGACGCATCACACTTATGTTGTTATTATTATATTGGAAGAATAATTATTTTTATAACATGTGACATGATCTAATTATTTTTATAGCATGTGACATGATTATCTTAAAAATTACGTCAACGTTCTTCAACAACCTATCCCAATGTTATGAAGAAATAAGTTTTCCTATCTTTCTCTTTTCTGTTTCCTTCCCAAATGCGCGCGTGGAAGCAGCTAAAAAAAATCATCTAATTCAGAGTGGGAGTTGTAAGCTCCTCAGAATACGTGCCATTTTTGAATCAGGACGACAGATCTTTAGTTTACCTCTCTAAAATTTAATATTTGTTAAATACGGTAGTACTTTTATATTATTAGTTCAACTCGGGAAAATGAGTTTTATTATTATTATTATTATTATTATTATTATTATTATTATTATTATTATTATTATTATTATTATTATTATTATTATTATTATTCATGGATGATATTCATGTATTATTATTAATTATTTTAAGTTAATATATATATATAATACTATAATTATACTATACCTATATATAATATATATAATATAGTATATCATATAAACATATATCTATATATCCATAATATATATATTACTTACTATATACTAATATATATATATATAATATAGTATATAAAATATAGTATATATATATACTATATATATATATATTATATATATATATTATATTAAATAATAAAACAATGATAATAATAATAATAATAATATTAATAATATAATAAATAATAATAATAATAATCCAAATATATAATGATAATTAGTAATTTTTCCTTACCAGTTTTTAAAGAACAAAAAGTTTCTGACGTACAGTCAACAAGTCTGTAATAAAATACAATAATCCTATATATATAACTATATATATATACTTATATAATATAATAATATATAAATATTATAATATATATTATAGATATATATATATAACAGTGTAATAAATATAATTATATAGCTTATATAGTATAAATATATATTATATATATATATACTATATTCATAGTATCCCTCATTATTGATTGTACGGCGACTGGCGAGTCAAAAATATGCTTGATGTCTGTAGCCCGAGGTTCCGATTCCATAGTGCAAGCTTGGCAAATTTAGATAATACATTAATAATTAGATAATTAATAATAGATGATAATAATATTATAATAATAATCTCACCATAAACATAATAGATGTGTTTTACATAAATTTCTAATTCATAAAATCAGCGGTTCCTAAACTGTGGTCTATGACTCCGAACGGGCCATGACTTTTTTCTGGGGTCGATTCAGTGAGTTCTATGTACTTGGTGGAAACCATGTTTCTTTATGACTGATATATGTGCGGTAATCAGTTATTATAGGAACGAAATTAACCTATATATATAACGTTAAGGTATATAGTAAATAGTATTATATAGCATATATAACTATTATATAAATAATCATACTATTTATATATATATATATATTATATATATATATATAATATATATATTATATATATATATTAAAAATCAATATTAATAATAAATATAATAATAATATAATAAAATAATAATAATAATAATAATAATAATTAATAATAGATAATATATAATAATAATTAATAATAATAATAATAATAATACTAATTAATAATAATAATAATAATAATAATAATAATAATAATAGATTAATAATCAATAATAATAATAATAATAATAATAATAATAATAATAATAATAATAATAATAATAATAATAATAATAATAATAATAATAATAATAATAATAATAATAATAATAATAATAATAATAATAATAATATGTATATAAATTCATTACCGAAATTGAACCATAATATTAAAGGCAGGATTTCTTCTTTATTAGATTGCAGTTGGCAGCTGAGTACTTCTTTTGCCCTAGTTTTCTCTTTGTCTTTAAATAGACTTGAAATGTAATGGCGGTCATTTGTTTCATTATGAAGATTGCTCTTAGCTACATTGGTACCATGTATTGCTAGTAAGCGATATTTGCCGGTCTAAGGCCTGGGTAAAAAGAGAAGGGTTGCACGACAGACCTATTAAGCCGATTATTTAAAATAATCTTCGCACGAGAAACTCCGCAACCAGTCTCAATGCTGGTTGACCTGACAAACGTAAAGTCTACTTCTGGGAGCTGAAGAATATTCATATATGATATTATAATATTACTATAATATCCTCTCTTACATAGCTCCACTTCCCGTATATTTGATCCGCAAGCAATATATATATATAGATAGCTATATATACTAGAATTATTATTTACTTACTATACTATATTATATACGTGACGTTATAATATAATATACCAATACTTATTTATACCATAATATTAATTAACATGATAACTATATATATATATATATATAATATATATATTAATATATTATATTATATAATATAAAATATATATTATAATATATCTATCATATATATATAAGTATATTATATACTATATATTACGAACCCCATCAATTTTATTACCACTTCAAGATGTCGACTTATGTGTTTGAGCGAGTGAATTCAGGCCTACTTATGATTGAGTGGACTTATGTTAACTCTAGTGGCTCTTAAGGTCTTTTTCGGGTGTGGACTTATACAATAGACTAAAGGCGACTTCATAGGTCCTAAAAACAGTCTTTAACGTATCAATCCCACCGAGATTTATTCTTCATAAGACATTTGCTAGTTACCTTATGAAGCTTGGAACTACCGGTCTTCTGACTATCTACTACTCCTCTCCGCATTTCTGTTATTATACTGTAAATATATCGAAGACTGTGATCGCACACTTATATCGAGAGATTTTCGTCAACTTTTGGCATTTCAGCGTATCTTTATAACAATGGTCGTTCAAATATTATCCACAAATAGCACGATGCAGGTGACCTTGCTAAATGCAGAAATGCATGTAAGCCCGTTCAAGCTCGACAGGACTGCACTTCGCTTGAAAAACGTGATCTATCATGACTACAGAAATCGGGACGGTCACACAGAGCAAGGAACATAGTCCATAATCCTCTACAAAATCATACAATACAGACACACCAGCGATTCAATAGCGGTTAGATGGAGTCACTTTAACAGGAATTCTTTTCAGCACTTAAGGATCGTCAGGCCTCGTATTAAGATCTCCATGGTCTATATGCGAAACAAGAAGCCACACACAATTGGAGAGACAACTTCATGAAACCTTGCAAAGCTGATAAAGAGCTGTGTTCTTTAATTTTGAAGACTATGACATTGTCTCTTGCTACTGGCAATTTCGGGTATAAAGAATCGCTTTCATGATGCTCGGCCTCCAAGCCGTGGACACAGCTTATTGCTTCATTAGCAAAGCGTCATCCCGACCCCCACTGTGTCTTCAATTGAACGCCAGTGTAAAGATAGTGCTGAAAATCGCACAATGTTGAGAAATCTCTCGTCTGTATTGTGCGTTCCTTTCAGTGTATCGAATAAATACCATAATACACAAAAGTCAACCATAATATACAAAAAGTTTCTCATCTTCACTGTATAAACATGCTTCAAAATATATTCAAAAGTCTCAATGATTCTGTATGTACTGATAGACTCGTAATACAAACGTAGCCCGCCTTAGTCTGTATGTGCAACACACCCGAAAACCTATATAACACATAGTATTAACATAAGTACACTAAGTCATATATAAGTCCAGGCCATTATTTGGATCAAACCAATATAGGGCGACGGTTTAATGTTAAAAAACTTATGACTGGGCGTTCGTAATATATTATATATATATATATATATATTCATATAGCCGTATATATATATATATATATAATTATAAATCAAGGATTTTACATTGATATATTACATGTTGACTATTAGTAAGTAATACTATAAATCACCATATATTAATAATTCAGATGACTATATCTGACCTTGTAATACTTAATACGATTATCTGAACCATTACCATCTATAGCCAGATATATTAAATATAAATATATATATATATATATAGTAATATAAATATATATATATATATATATATATATATATTATATATATATATATATATATATTCTTCAACCCCCAGAAGTAACTTTACGTTTGTCAGGTCAACCAGCATTGAGACTGGTTGCGGAGTTTCTCGTGCGAAGATTATTTTAAATAATCGGCTTAATAGGTCTGTCGTGGCAACCCTTCTCTTTTACCCAGGCTTAGAACCGGCAAATATCGCTTACTAGCAATACATGGTACCATGTACTAAGAAAATCTTCATAATGAACAAAATACGCCATTAAATTTCAAGTCTTTAAAGAAAAGAGAAAACTAGCAAAAGAAGTACTCAGCTCCAATCAATCTAATAAGAAGAAATCCTCCTTTATATTATGGTTCAATTTCGGTAATGAATTTATATACATATATTATATTATTATATATTATTATTATATTATATTATTATTATTATTATTATTATATTATTATTTATTATTATTATATTATGGATTATTATTATATTATTATTATATTATATTATTATTTTAATATTGCATATTATTATTATTCTATTTATATTCATTATTATTATTAATTATTATTATTATTATTATTATTATTATTATTATTATTATTATTATTATTATTATTATTATTATTATTATTATTATTATTATTATTATTATTATTATTATATTATTATATATATAGATATAGTATTATTATTATATATATATATATATATAATATATATATATATATATAGATATATATGTATATAAATATAGTATATATATTATAGTATATTATATAATATATATATATATTATATTAATTTCGTTATAGTAAAACTGAATTTACCCCACCATAATATCACATAAAGAAAATGGTTTCACTGAGTACATACAGTTGGAGCCTCCATGACCCCCAGAAAAAGACTCATGACCCCTTCGGGGGTCATGACCCACAGTTTGGGAACCGCTGATTTATGAATTAAAAATATGGATAGAAATTACCAGTGTTATGTATTATTATATTATTATTATTATTATTATTATTATTATTATATTATTATTTGCAAACTTGCAAGCTTGGAATCGAACTCGGGGCTCAGACTAAGGCATAATTTTTGGACTCGCACCTCGTACATTCAATGAATAATATATATATATATATATATATTATAATATTATCATTATTATAATTATGTAATATATACTATATATATAAATATATATATTCGACAACCATACGATTTTATTCTATTTTATATATGTATATATTATATATTATAATATATATATATTATGATTTTTTCACAGACTTTTGACTGTAGTCAGAAATTTTTGTTTGCGTTCATTAAAAACCATGGAAGGAAAAAAAAATTTAGTTAATAATTATTTATTATTATTATTATTATTATTATTATTATTATTATTATTATTATTATTATTATTATTATTATTATTATTATTATTATTATTATTATTATTATATAATATATATATATAATATATATCTAGTATATATATTACTATATATATATATATATATTATATAATATATTATAAATATATATTATATATAGTAGATATATATATTATATATATATATATATAATATATATATATATATAGTATTATATATATTATATATAATATATATATATAATTAAATAATAATAATAATAATAAAATCATAATAAATAATAATAATAAATAATAATAATAATAATAATAATAATAATAATAATAATAATAATAATAATAATAATAATAATAATAATAATATAAAAAACTCATTCCCGAGTTTTGGAACTAATAATATAAAAAGTACTACCGTAGTTTAACAAATATTCAAATTTTTGAGAGAGGGTAAACTAAAGATCTGTCGTCCTGATTCAAAAATGGCACGTATTCTGAGGAGCTTACAACTCCCACTCTGAATTAGATGATTTTTTTTAGCTGCTTCCACGCGCGCATTTGGGAAGGAAACAGAAAAGAGAAAGATAGGAAAACTTATTTCTTCATAACATTGGGATAGGTTGTTGAAGAACGTTGACGTAATTTTTAAGATAATCATGTCACATGCTATAAAAATAATTAGATCATGTCACATGTTATAAAAATAATTATTCTTCCAATATAATAATAACAACATAAGTGTGATGCGTCTCGGAACGTGAAAAGGAACAGATTTTCATACACTTAATTAATTATATGAATAAACGTTAATTAAATTTGTACGCTGACTCACTTCGTTCGTATTTGCAAATAAATGTATTCCTTGCACTTGAGTCATTGTTATTTGGAGCAGCACATTGGCTTACTCATTTTTAAGCGTTAATTAAAATATATGATTCTGAATTCTTACTTTAATTTGTTTCCAGATTACGCTTTTTATTTCCCCCTCCCCCCTAAATTTTCCAAACCATTTTGGACATTTTTTTCAACATTTCTTAAATAAAATACCTCAAAACGATACCAAACCATATTTAATGTCTTTGATAATCGTCCTTGAACTATTGTTAGATATTTTTGTACACAATAATAGTATTATAAAAAACAATCTTGCCTACACATTACGAGGACTCGCATGAACGAACGAACGTACACACACACGCGCATACAGACAGACAGACAGACAGATATGATATATATATATATAATATATATATATATATTATAATATTAATATAGTATATATAATATATATATATATATATATATATATATAATATAATATAGTATATATAATATATATATATATATATATAGATATACTATATTATATACCTATATATATATAATATTTATTAAATGCATTAGTATCGGGAAAAGTGGAGTTAGAAACTTTAGTTTTCTGTTGATCCATTACTTATTATATTTCATGAATTATTATTTATTATATATTATTATTATTATTATTATTATTATTATTATTATTATTATTATTATTATTATTATTATTATTTAAAAAGTTATATATAATCTTTGACATAAAGGGCAAGTTTGTAGAGAATAAATAAATAAATAGGAATGATGACCATTGTTTTTTCACGCTGTGTAGCACGCAACATAATACCACGAAATCAACATGACAAACAAAACTAAGTAACAAGTTTTTCAGTTTGTTTGAAATTCTTTTTATATACTGAGGCCTAAAGGGGTGCTATTCAAAAAAGCGTATGGAAATGTCTCCTTGACCTCCCTTTCCACTCGAACAAAAACCTGTAACGCAAGTCCTAAGGCCCCCCCCCCCCCCAATTTAAGAAGATTAATTAGGCCTATGTAAAGCTACTCACTACGTTCCCCACCTCCTCTATCAATTTCAAAAAATAAAAATAAAACTAGTATATATTTGAAATATATTTTTTACTTGTTGATAATATATGCCTATATATTTGGTTCAAATTTATTTTAGATTATAAAATGTAGCTACTAAATATTTTATTCTTTTCTGTTTATTTTCCATTTGCTTTTATATAATAATATATAGATGAAGAGTAAAAAAAAAAAAAAAAAAAAAAACATTTTCCTTTGAATGAAGAGTTACGGAAAGTCTGATATGAAACCCCTCCCCCCCCTCTGTCCCATTTGTAGGCCAAAACAAAAAAAAATTCCTTGCCAAGTTTCTTTCTATTAATTTTCATATACATTTTCATTATTTTTTATTCATTTATTTCCATTATTAGAGCAGATTTAGAATGATTGGACCAGATCTGTGTGTTAGTGTATGATTTTACATGATTCCAAATGGAAAAAAAAAATTTAGTCCAAAATTGAATGTTTTTCAGAAATTGGAGATGAGGATAACATTTTCTCTACTTTAAATTTTTTGCAAATTTGGAAATGAGTGGGTTAGATCTTTCTTAAAAGGTATATGTTTCATGAAATTCCGACAGAAAATCAGTTCTTTTAAACACTTGATAAAATAAGTAAAAAATTAGTAAGTAATTGTCCCAATGGGCTTTTTTTTTTTTTTTTTTAAACGTTTAAAAAAAATAAATCTATACCTACCGATCGCATCTCTAGGCATAATATCATCAAAGACAAAACCCACCCACCCATTCACCTACTTCCACTTCAGCGAAAATAACAGTAAATTTTTTTCCTTAAATGTTTAAAGCCACTCAGACATATAGAAGCTTTCTTTAAGAAACTTAAAGTAAGTTTACTAAAATAAAGGTTCAAGATAACAAAACATAAACAAATTTTTTTTTACTATTATTATGTTAGGGAAAATTATAAAAAAAAGAGTAACTGAAAAGAAATATTTGAATCGGGCAAAATTATCTACTACCCAAGAACTGCTTTTTTGAGCACACTTGCTCTAGAATATAACTTCGTTAAATCCCAGTCTAACCTTTTTCACAAAACCTTTTGAACCAATATTCTTCTGAACAGAACTCTGGTAGGGTTCGTTATTACCTTACAACAATTTCTTTTAATAAATTTAAAAAATAAAAAAAGAATAAAAATATATGTTTTCACAATGAAAATATAATTGTTATTTATTATCACAATAATCATTTTAAGTGAAAATTAATTTAGTTAGCTAATTACATTTTTTTAAGTAATAAAGAAAAGTAACATTACATTCGTAAAAAAAAATATATATATAAAAATTATAAAAAGTTACTTCAAACCAATTTTAAAGTGTAACATTAGTTTCACTATTAATATTTTATTTCTCGAAATTCTTTTTTTTCCATATTTTTTAAAGTTGCGGTTGCAAACATCTCAAGAGATAAATTTTTACAAAATTTACAAACTTTTTGAAATTATTAACAAATACTTTTCGAAAGGACTTTCTAATTTATAGAAGAGCCCTGTGTCAGAATTACGTATAAACAAAAAATCTCCTCTCTCTCTCTCTCTCTCTCTCTCTCTCTCTCTCTCTCTTCTTCTTCTCTCTTCTCTCTCTCTTCCTCTCTCTCTCTCCTCTCTCTCTGCTCTCTTCTCTCTCTCTCTCTCTCTCTGCTCTCCTTCTCTCTCTTCTCTCTCTCTGCTCTCTCTCGCTCTCTCTCTGTATATATGATATATATATATATATATATAAGTATATATATATATATAATTAATAGTATATATATATACTATATATATATATATATATATATATATATATATATATATATATATATATTATATATAAGGAGGAACAGTGAAAGTTAAGGGGGTCTGAACCCCTTCCGAAATATATCATATAAAAACAACAAAATATTGTTGATGGCTTAAGTTCTCTTAATTTTAATTGTTAAGATTAATAAAAATAATAATTAATCAAAATAAGTGAAGAGTATATACTAATAGAAATACTAATAGAAAGCACAACAGCAGAATCTCTAACGTTAGAAAGGCAAACTACTAAGGTTGATATAAACAGTGAATTTCGCATTGTGGGGCAGGGGAAATTAAAAAAAAGTTTTGGAGGTTTTCAAACTGTCGAAAATACAAAAACGGGATTGCAAATGTAATTTGCTGGTCATCATACCAAGGGCAATACACACATTAGAAACATTGGCAACTAAGTGGACAACAACTGGCACTATTTTATATCACCAAAGGAGGGCAACTAAGTTATTTTAATAGAAAAAATAGGAAACATTTTCCCAAAGACTAAAAGGACAAAAATAACAATAATGTGTGAAACAAGTTGTGTGGAAAGTTATGAAGAATAGTTAAGATTTTGAGTAGTTTTTGTACCAATTGTCGAGGGTTTAGAGGAGCATGAGATGAATCAAAATTTGAACCTTCGAAAGCTCAAAATATTTTGAAATCTGTAATCACGAGTGAATAGGTTGTAAACTTAATTAAGATTTCAACTTTATTCTCCTTCACTCGTCTGTTAAGTATTACATTGTCGTCTCCGTCGCTTGTGACAGCAACTGCTCTTGATCATATGCAAAATATGATTCCTGTTTTGAAAGACTGACGAAAACATCGATAAAAAATTTTCAATCAACTTGTAAGTTGCAACAGAACTTCTCCTTTCTGTTAACTAAGAAATGAAAATGTATCCTATCAGAATCAATGTAAAATGTAAAGAAATATAGCAATTGCTATACGTTTTCTTGATGATTTTCCAAACCAGTTAGAGACCAAGTTCGTCATAGATCCATAATTACTGATCTTTGTTCAGCGATTCTATTAATATCTACTCCAAATTTTAATCACTTTTTAAATAGATTTGATCAATACAGTAACATTTAGTTTGATATGCAAAGTGCACTCTAGAAAAAAAATTCTCTGAAAAGTTTTAAAACATACTTTCTCAATTCTACATGGGTGGAGAGACTAACAGAACTGGATTTAATGAGTGTTTATCATAGCTACACAATGTAAATGGAGGAAATTATAAAACATTTTAATGTTAAGAGAGCAAGAATATATATATATATATATATATATATATATATATATATATATATATATATATATATATAACTACCTATATATATATATATATATATATATATATATATATATATATATATATATATATATATATATATATATATATATATATATATAACCTTTTTTTATTAAACACTAATCATAGATAGAATTATTTTTATATAACCTTTTATTCAAGTAAGGATATATATATATATATATATATATATATATATATATATATATATATATATATATATATATATATATATATATATATATATATATATATATATATATATATATATATATATATATATATATATATATATATATATATTTAAATAGACCTAATGACATCACACATTATTAAGATCGCATCCCGCATCCGCATTTTTGCCCTGCGAGGATGTTGCGCGGATCTTTGTTGTCAAATCTTAAAAAAAAAATTCTAATAAAAATACTTAAAATTAATCTGAAAATGAAAATGAAAATGAGTTGAAGGCAATTCAAAAACGGCTTGATGTTTCATATCTTACTATTATCAAAGACTTTCCAACTCGATGGAATGTTGCACTTCATATGATGGAAAAAATGGTATTCCTCAAAAACCTCCTGCTTTGTATGCCAGATCGTATTCCAAAGCTAACATTCTTACTAATGTGGAAAATGACATTATATCACACTGCATTAAGCTTTGAAACCATTTGAAGAAATTGCCAAAAAAAAAACAGCGCCTCTACAGCTTGTCTCCGATGTAATACCATTAATCTCAACACTAAGGAGGCATTTTGAAACATCTTCAAATGAAAATGATGACGGTTTAAAAAGAATGAAAGATGTAATTAAACTAGGGCTAGAAAAACGCTTTGGTTCTGTGGAAATTAATGACCTTAATACTATTGCAACTTACTTAGATCTCCGTTATAAAGGCAAGTTTTTTTGTAACACAATATTAGAACAAGTTAAATCGTCACTTTGTGTTGCAGTTGAAAACTTCAATCCGAACAGTTTATTAATTCACCACCCATATAAAAGAAAAAACGAAATCTACAGTACCATCACCTTCTACAAATAAATCAATAAGAGATTCACTGGAAAAATTTATACAGTCCAGCAGTGATGAAGAAACACACCCATTACCAAAAGATGAAATGGAAATGATTGAAAACTATCACCAAGAAAAACGACTAGATATAAATGATGATCCTATCAGCTGGTGGAAAGTTAAGCAAAATGTTTTCCCAAGCTTGAGTAAACTTGCACGGAAATACTTGGCTCCCCAATAGTATTCCAAGTGAAGTATTTAGCAATGCTGGGCTAAAATATGATGAAAAGAGAAACACTCTCATCAGAAAAGGCAGAAAAATTAATGTTTCTCAATCACAACCTTCCTATGTTTGAATTTCAATAGTAATGCAAAAAGTATATAATCCATTGTAAAATCTCTTTCATTAAGGGCGGAGGTTGGAGAATGAGGTTGATGGGCTGCATTTAAGTTGGGTCCCCGTCCCTCACCCAGGTAAAACAATTATCTTAATAGATTGTGGCTAACACTCGATATATATATATTTATATATATATTTGGTAATAAATATATATATATATATATATATATATATATATATATATATATATATATATATATATATATATATATACAAATATATATAATATATATATATATATATATATATAATATATATATATATATATATATATATATATATATATATATATATGGCTAATAATATATATATATATATATATATAATAATAATATATATATATATATATATATATATATATATATCTATAACTATAATATATATATATATATATATAACATATATATATATATATATCAAACATCCGCATCCGCATCCGCATCCGCGGATGTTAAAAATCAAACATCCGCATCCGCATCCGCGGATGCGAAAAAAACTGACATCTGCTGCATCCTTTATTATATATATATATATATGTATATATAATATATATATATATATATATATATATATATATATATATATATATATATATATATATATATAATATCTATATGCTATATATATATATATATATATATATATATATATATATATATATTCAATTTATGTACAGGACCCACCACGGCCCAGAAGGAAGAGGCCACACTGGGTTGAATAAAATAATCAACTCCATGGAAAGGGTCCTGGCTTATTCTAAATGTCGCAAAAGAAAATTTAGATGGTGAAATGAATATTCAGTCAGAAATAAATAAAAAGATGTCCTTACATTATATACAGTCCTAATATTACATAACAAAATTATATGGTGTGAAAAATATTCATTCTTGGAGATAAGCGAAAATAGAGTTACTATTAAAGTAGGAAGATTTGATAAGAAATGGGACAATCTTTTAGAAGGTGTTAAGGACCATAGAGCTGGGAAATGTCGGCGGCGAATGGGGTCCATTTGAGGACAATCAACGAAGATATGGTGAACAAATTGCGGGGTATGGCAACGGCAAAATTAGCAGATGGGAGAAAAATCCCGTGACATGTAATGGCTGTGAGTGATATTGGTGTGGCCAATGCGGAGGCGTGCAAGTATCACCTCGTACAAGCGCTTTTGTCGGTGAGGAAAAGACCACTCACCAATGTTCGGCTTTATACTTTTAAGTTTCGTCCCTCGCTGATCACTCGCCCAGCACTCCTGCCAGCATGACCGGAAGCCTTGTCGGAAAGCAGGATAATAATCACTTGATGGAAGGCGTCCTTGTCGAATGGCATCCGGGAGGTACCTAGAACGGCTCCGGAAAGAGGAGGCAGCCATTCCGACCTCTCTGACAGCGATTTCGTTACCAATTACCCCTACGTGAGAGGGGGTCCAACATATTGTAATTTGTTCCTTACGAGAGTGAAGCAGCAGAAAAAAATTGTTGTACAGCTGTTACCCTTGTGTTTTTAGAATATGGGGCTTCAAGCGCCTGGAATAAATGACATAAGAGTGGTCTTGGTTAAGGAATAAAATTCGAGCGAGGGTAATCATTATAGACATTAATTCTGCCGTAAAAATTGAAGCTTGAGGAAGGAGGGTGTGGGAAAGGTTGCGGTCAGGAAAGCTCCAATAAAGATACGGATTACCTCATTTTGGATGGGATCTAACAGGTGTAGTAGGGTTGGGGAGACCTGACCACACACCAAGCAGCCATAATCCTACTTCGATCGAATTAGAGCGATGTAGAGACGTAAAAGGGACTTGCGATCAGCACCTCAAGATTTTTTTTTTTGAGGCGAGATGACGTAATAGGTCAAATCAAGAACGCGATGTTAAGTCATTTTCAGGAGTATAATATGCGATGCGCATGTTAGATGGCCACATAGAATAAGGCCTATAAATTTGACTTGTGAAGTTACAGGAATTGGTGAACCATATAAGGTTAGATTTGCGGGAGGAAGGTGGCAGGTTCTTAGACTCCCTTTTTTACCTAAATAGTACTGCTGAGGTTTTGGTGGTGAGAAATGGAAATTACTCCAATATATATATATATATATATATATATATATATATATATATATTTTTGTGTGCGAATATATATATATATATATATATATATATATATATATACTCTTTTCTCATATATAAATATATATATAAATATTTATATATAATAAATATAATATATATATATATATATATATATATATATATATATATATATATATATATATATATATATATATATATATATATATATATATATATATATACTATAACTATCTATATATATATATATATATATATATATATATATATATATATATATATTTTGTGTGGGCGAACCAATATCTGTTACTGATAGTGCCAACAATTAAGTGCACGATTAATTGGAATCAATAGATAAATTAGAGCCAAGAATATTTAATTACTTTAACATATTAATAGAAGGGATATCTCAATAACTTTCTTCACATTTTAATAGCTTCATTTAAATGTCAAAGTAACCAAATATTTCACTTCATACAAAATATTAACATTATATATATATATATATATATATATATATATATATATATATATATATATATATATATATAATAAAAATATATAAATATATATATATAATTTATATCTATATATATATATATATATATATATATATATATATATATATAGTTCAAATTTCAAGTCATTTCATGTATATATATATATAGAAGATGTATATGTATATAATACTAATATAATATATTAATAAAATACTGTAAAAATATGTAAAATTAAAGAGATATAGTAAGAATATATATATATATATATATATATATATATATATATATATATATATATATATATATATATATATATATATATATATAATAATAATAATATATATATATAGTGTATATATATATAATAATATATATATATATATATATATAATTTACTAAATCATAATAAGATATATACACATAAAAATGAAATATATATATATATATATATATATATATAATAATAATATATATATATATCTAATATATATACACGAACCTAGTCGCGAGGCAAAGGGCCAGAGTTAGATCCCTCAGAATCCAAGGTAGCAATTACATAGAAAATTTCCCATCCAAGAATAGGGCCAATGCCAGCGAGCTGTGAACTTTAATTCAAAAAAAAAAAAAAAAAAATTACAACGTCTAGACAAAATCATTTGCGGTGTACTTATTGCCAACTGCATTTGCGACATCTTTTAATGTGGATTTCAATTAACTATTGAAAACACTAAAAAATATTTTTTGAAATATTATGTTATTTTCTTTAGTTTTATTTCGCAAAGGAGAAAATCATTCTTTTTATCGGTTAAAAAAAGAAGAAATCAATCTCTTCAATAAATAATAATAATAATAATAATAATAATAATAATAATAATAATAATAATAATAATAATAATAATAATAATAATAATAACAATAATAATAATAATAATAATAATAATAATAATAATAATAATAATAATAATAATAATAATGATAATAATAATAATAATAATAATAATAAATCATTATTTATTAGTGCTGACCAACGAACTATTGCGGTAAAGAAATTGTAGAAAAGTAGATTTTACAAAAAAAAAAATATTCTGCTACACTGCAAATCTGAGAGTGTAAAAATAAACACTCCGAAGAAAGTGAAAAATATACTACCTTTTCGAGTTAAATTGACGTACTTAAACACATCATTTAACTATTCAATATACAGCATTTAACTCCCAAAAAAGAGCTCATCCTGCGCATGCGCATTTTGACCAAATATGATTCATATTTAGTACGTGATTTGTGTAGTTCCGGCGGCCTGCCATTGTTTTCGCTAGAAAATGTGTAAAGTGACGCTCAATTACCAATGTAGTAAATAATTTTGTTTGTATAGTGGCTCACCTAGTCTGCTGATTTTAATTTTAATTAAAGAAATATCCCATTCAAATAATTAATTAACATTTGCTATGCATATGTAGGCTAGTTTTTCTCTAATCTACCATAGGCCTATAATTACAAGGTGAGCCTAGAGCAAAAGTTGAGACAATATAGTCAAATGTTTTTAGGAGAGTACCACGGGCTCTCGTGCAGGTGGGTTCACTTGCCTTGAGCTTTTTACAAAGATCAAATTATTGTCTGAAGAAAGTGAAAAATATACTACCTTTTCGAGTTAAATTGACGTACTTAAACACATCATTTAACTATTCAATATACAGCATTTAACTCCCAAAAAAGAGCTCATCCTGCGCATGCGCATTTTGACCAAATATGATTCATATTTAGTACGTGATTTGTGTAGTTCCGGCGGCCTGCCATTGTTTTCGCTAGAAAATGTGTAAAGTGACGCTCAATTACCAATGTAGTAAATAATTTTGTTTGTATAGTGGCTCACCTAGTCTGCTGATTTTAATTTTAATTAAAGAAATATCCCATTCAAATAATTAATTAACATTTGCTATGCATATGTAGGCTAGTTTTTCTCTAATCTACCATAGGCCTATAATTACAAGGTGAGCCTAGAGCAAAAGTTGAGACAATATAGTCAAATGTTTTTAGCTTGAATCCTCAAAGAGAAGCGCTAAAAATAATGGGTGTTCTGATTTTTTTTTTTTTACAGGGACGGCATATGCCCTTTGTTGGTGAGGTCCGCTCTCAGAAACAAAACAAAACAAAAAAATGTTTTTAGCTTGAATCCTCAAAGAGAAGCGCTAAAAATAATGGGTGTTCTGATTTTTTTTTTTACATAGATCAAATTATTGGTGAAACTTACGGTAATTGTTACCCAGAGGGTTGTCACCCCCGATTTTTATGAAAATCACAGGATATACTCATAAAAAAATGGAGTATTTTTGGGAAGAAAATAATTTTATTTTTTTCATAGTTTTTATTTTTTTTTGCAAGAACGGGAGGTCGGATTTGAATTTTTTTTTTCGCAGATAGCCTCTATAGATGACATCAAAGTAAAAAAAAACATGCAAAACCATGGGGGTCGGAGCAACCCGTACCCCCCGCCCGTGAGTGTGTGGTCAAAAACAAAAAGTAAAAAATTTTGGGCCTACAACATTAATTTATGTATAATAGAGTTTTTCCAATCCGCCCCAACGTTCTTAAAAAAATAAATAACCTAAAAAAAAATAATTTCCCCACAAAAACATTTATTTAGGTATATATATATATATATATATATATATATATATATATATATATATATATATATATATATATATATATATATATATATATATATATATACTATATATATATATATATATATATATATATACTTTATATATACTATACTATATATATATATATATATATATATATATATATATATATCCATATGAGTGAAGGTTACCATAAAGGAAGGAAAAAACTATAGACTTTAGAGAAAAGTTTATTTAGAAGAAAGTTTACTATATATATGTAGAACATGAAAAGCAATGTATTTTTTTTTTTTTTATATATATATATATAATTACTTCAGAGACGCAGTACTTTTAGATCGTGCAACATTATTTAATGGTTTGCGAGTTTATATTTATTTTTATTTTTAAACTAATGGGAACCCCAGGGTATACCGCACCGATGGTCGGGGTCTCTCGGCCTTCGAGGGGAACGACAGGGTGGGACTATTTCCCCCCCTGGAGGGTCTCGGAACCCCCGCTCTTTGATATTTGGGTGTCGCGGGGTTCCTCCGCCCCTCCCTACGAGGTATGGGAAACGTCCCCCTCTGACCCTCGGCTCGAGCCCCCTACTTGGCCATGTAAAATACTGTATATATAAGAAGTACACGGCCAGAAGTAGAGGAGCTCGACCAACGTTTGAAAGAGGGGGATATGCCGCAGGAGGGCGAGAACACGACCCAAACTGGCGGGGTTCAGGAGGAAATAGTTACTATGGATTCCCGAGAAGACCCGACTCGACTAAACCTCTGGGGTTCCCGACAGATAAAAACAAACTCATAAGCACGCAAACCTAAAGCGCGCGATCTAAAAAATACTACGGCACAAAAGCATCGTCTCTGGAGTAATTATATAAAAATTAAAAATTTTTTTTTTTAAATACTACCTTTCATGTTCTACATATATATAGTAAACTTTCCTTCTAAATAAACTTTTCTCTT